>JAQBSW010004669.1:0-66358 GCA_029291075.1 Eudiplozoon nipponicum
GATCATCTGACTTATCAGCCAAGTGATAGCACTACACCCAAAACCCACTATATACATATATATATATATATATATATATATATATATATATATATATATATATATATATAAACTCAAGACAGCAATAGTACAGTCAAAAACGATGGATTTGATGTTTCGGCTGCTGAAGAAAATTTTGACCCCTGGCATCCGGGCAGATAGTACTCATCAGCCTCAGTTGGCAGACTATCTTGAGAAAGAGACTCGAACACAACCATCACCACTATGAATTGGAAGTCTAATGTTCTTTTACAGTCCACATATGACTATACAAATTATAATGATTACATAGTGCATCGGCATTCCCGCAGTATAAAAACGGTCGCTTTTTCAGCTGAGTCGCGCAGGATGGATAAGCGAAATCAGGCTACTGCCTACACTTCCATCGCCGCTTCTGCCTCCTTTCCATATCGTTTCTCTTCTCAATCTAACAATAACGCTCTTTTATATTTCATGACTATGGTGGGCGTTGATCATATCAATGAGTTCAATATCGGAATGCCAAATACCGAGAACAGATTAAGTAGACTACCATTCATAAAACCCAGGTTAGTTTTTAAATTTGACGCCACTATCCTAATCTACACGTTATTGGCTTCAAACACCTGGTTCCACGGCGTTTCCTCAAGCCGGTTAGTTGGGCGTAGGTATTTTCCTTAGCACAAGAACTGAAGCCTGTCTAATTGAATGGATACCTGTAAATAGCCGACTTTGTGCCGCAAGTTTAAACACGCCACCGGAAATCAATGCAAATAACCTAAATCAACGTTTCCTTTCGTTGTAGCTGTATACGCTCCTGCCGATTGCAGCACAGACGAAAGCTAGGCCGCTTTTACTCCGACCTAAATTCTTTATTACGTAAAGCATGAAGTTCAAAAATAGTCTTACTTACGGGTAACATGAATTTGGGAGCTTAGGTACTGTAGAAATTCAATTAGGTTGGAGATACCCTTTAAGCTCGACGCGTGGCGATAATGGTGAGCGACCATTGGAAATCTGTGCAGAATGTAGATTTTACTCAGGTAGCACAAACTTCAGACGTAGTGTAAGACGTTGCGGCACATGGCGTCTTCCAGCCCACGAAAAACGGTGGACTCAAATATATCATGTAGCATTAAGTTGTAGATAATGCGATTACATCTAGGATTGTCGTTTTGGAACACGTATGTCGACACGGACCATGCACTAATCTGTTTTAGATTTCGATTGTAAGTTGTATGTTGTGAACTGAAAATCGGTGTGTCCATAAAATTTGTTAATATTATACGCGCTGTCTACACAAATACTTCTGGTCGCGTTAAGGTCTACAACGAATTAACGCATAACTTTACAACCAGCAGTGGTGTTCGTCAAGGTTGTCCACTTTCCCCATTTTTGTTTAATTTTGTAATCGATGCTATTATGAACAACACTCTCTCACACATTCAGGACGCTGGAGTTGAAGTTCTCCCGCGCGATAAACTAGTCGATCCTGACTATGCGGACGATATCGTACTATTATTCGACAATCAGCATGCTGCCCAGACCACCTTAAATAGATTAGCAAACGTTGTTCCGTCTTTCGATATGAAATTCGCACCCTCTAAATGTAAGATACTGTTACAGGATCACCCACCACTCACTCCAACGTTGCGACTGCAGAATGAAGATCTTGACATAGTCGACATGTTTACATATCTTGGGAGCTCTATCAATAACGTAGGCAATATGTTCGACGAGGTGAGAATACGGATCGCCAAAGCTAGAATGGCTTTCTCAAGCCTTTTCATTTGTGGAGAAACGCGAATATTTCACTTTGCCTTAAAGGTCGTGTTTACAATGCATCTGTATGCGCAGTCTTACTATACGCTAGTGATACTTGGCCTGTTAGAGTGGATGATTTGAGACGCTTACAGGTATTCGATCATCGTTGTTCGAAAAGAATAGCACACATAGGTTGGCAGAGTTATCTGCGAGCTTTGGTTTTGTTCTTGATGCGATACAGTGAAGCATGCAAGGAAGTTTAATTGTTGATGTTGCCGTGCCTAAATGCTGAATTGACCATAACGGTGTTTTGTAGAGGTTAAGTTTGCTTCACTTTTGTGTGTTATCCAGATAAATCTACTCCTAGCAACTAGGTGCTCACTTTCTCTCATAAATCTCACCAATATTATTTTTGTCGTAATTTATTTTTAAAATTTCTTGTTTAATAATTCTTATGGTTATATGACAGTGGAACATTAATTACTATTGTGCATGATGATGATGTTCATAATAATCATTCAAATCAAGTTTTCCCACTAGAGACACCCATCCAATTTCTAGATAATCGCATACTATAGAATAATTATGGATGGGTAGTTGACGTTATTTTTTTAATGTTGTGCGATTAGCTAAAAAAGAGCTTTTCGTTAATTCCAAGTTGGTTACGTACTAAGTAATATGAAACCACACGTTTATAACAGCATATGCACAATAACAGCAATTTGTCTGAGGAGCTGTTTAAAGAATAGACCTGGCTTCTCCACTGGATAACGCGGAGACATCAATGGCAGCCCGTACTCAAGTCTTGTGGAGGTTTGCTCATAAAATTAATAGGTAGCATTGCCAATCGTCATCCTTCTTGCTATTTATGGAACCCGAGACGTTGACACGGTCAGTGATACAAGGCACCAGTTGAACTGACTGCAGCATCACATAACGTCATGTTAATGAAAGATATGCTAGCGATATATCAACGTTCAAAAAGCACATACTTCATTTCCTTACACTCATAAAAAACATTCGCAATTAAACTCTGTCTGGTAGTTAATATAAAGTACTGCGTTTTAATTGTGAATGAATATATGATCTATATGACACCATGTTTATATTGTGCAATAAAACATAAACTCAAACAGGATAAGAGAAAGAGTGGTTGGATTCTGATAGCACCGCAGAAGACAAGGGCAATACTGATGGTACGACTAGTTAGAACCCGTCAATCGGCAAACTGAAAATTGTACGGCTACGTATATTCTATATTTAATTTTATGGCAATGTTTCCAGTATACCTGATTAGACTCTTTCGCGTATGAAACAAGAGTACTTATAAATTCTAGCCAATAGTAATGAATTGCAAGAAAAAGATATGAGTCTCAATAATAGAAGACTTTAGAGTATCATTTGGCAAAACTATTGATTAAAGTGAGCTGGGAGTCCCCTGAATGTATGGTAGAAAGTAATCTGCTCAGGTTATACAGATTAAACATTCATTGATTGCGCAGGTGGTGGCAACAATTCTTTAAATCAAGTTTAAGAGCTTAAAGTAAGTACCAATCTCAATTTATTTAGCCAGTCGTCAAACAACATAGCAAGACTACCATCAGTCACACGTACTGACGCGTCTCGACCTTTCATGATCATCATCAGAGTGCGACAGCAAACTGTCTCGCGAGGATCAAACCGCAACTCATATATATATATATGGAAATCAAATTTAGATTAGTAGTTCTCACATTTAGTAGTCTCGCTTACATTGTACTCGATAGGAAATTTCGGCTTCACAATTTCTATGCAGTCGCGAACATTAACTTTTTGTAACTTTCGCCACATATATATAGGTAATAAAATTAAACAATCATTGATCGCGCGAGTGGCGGTAACAATTCTTTAAATCAAGTTTGCGAATTTGAAGTAAGTACCAATCCAAATGTATTTAACCAGTCGCAGAACAAAATAGTAGCATAGAAATTGTGCAGCCGATATTTCCAGTCAAATTAAATGTATGCGAGACTGCTGGAGGTGAGAGCCGCATATCTAAATTTGCTTTCTATTAATATTCAATGCGGTTTGATCCTCGCTAGTCAGTTTTCCGTCGTACATTGATGATGACCATGGAAGGTCGAAGCGCGTCAGTGCGTTGCGACTGGCGGTAGTTTTATTATGTTTTTCGACGACTGGTTAAATACTATGAGATTGGTGTTTACTTTAAGCTCGCAAACTTGATTTAAAGAAGATAGCAAATAATGCCGAAATAGCCAAAGGTAGATAAAACTTACATTTTTCTTGACTTCAGCAATGTTCGCTATATCCAGTGGTACGCTTGGCAAAGGCACAACACCGGGATCGCAAAGCATTGTGCATAAATGCGAGAATATGACTAGCAGCACCACCAGGTTGTAGCAGACGATGTTGAAAATCGCAAAAGCCCTAAATTTCCACACGCAAACACACACATACACACACACACGTTGAAAATGGAAACAACACAGAGAGGAAATGCGAAACAACATTGAAATTAGAATTAAAAATAAATAAAACATTAAAAATTGCTTGAGCAGGCGTTGACGATATATATTTAAATCAAGGTTGTGATTTTAATGAACACAACTAGGCACGTGTGCTTCGGAACCTCTTTCTCCAGCTGCTCAGCCACCCTAATGAAAATTCTTAGTTTATACTGACAAATGCAATATACATGTATATTGGAACTGGAGTTTATATGAAGATCCTAATCTTAATTTAACTAATGATGATCACCGCCCGCGCAATAAGTATCCCATTATATATACATATATATAGCAGTTTGCCGTCGTACTCTGATGATGATCAAGGAAGGTCGAAACGCGTCAGTGCGTTGCGGCTGGCGGCAGTTTTGTTATGTTGTTCGACGACTGGTTAAATACAATGGGATTATTGTTTACTTCAAGCTCGCAAACTTCATTTAAAGAATTGTTACCACCACCCGCGTAAACAATTATTGTTAAATTGTATTGCCTATATATTTATATGTGGTGAAAGCTGCAAACAGTTAATGTTCGTGACTGCATAGAAATTGTGCAGCCGACATTTCCAGTCAAGTTCAATGTATGCGAGACTGCTAGAGGTGAGAGCCGCATATCTAAATTTGCTTTCCATATATATTCAATGCGGTTTGATCCTCGATAGTCAGTTTTCCGTCGTACTCTGATGATGATCATAGAAGATCGAAACGCGTCACTGCGTTGCGGCTGGCGGTAGTTTTGATGTGTTGTTCGACGACTGGTTAAATACAATGGGATTGGTGTTTACTTAAAGTTCGCAAACTTTATTTAACGAATTGTTACCACCACTTGCGCAATCAATTATTGTTTAATTGTATTGCGTACATATTTATTTGTGGTGATATCTGCAATCAGTTAATGTTTGTGACTGCATAGAAATCGATCAGCCGACATTTCCAAACAAGTACAATTTATACGAAATTAATAGAGGTGAGAGCCGCATATCTAACGTTGCTTTCCATATATGTGCATTGCGGTTTGATTTTCATAAATTAGTTTGCCGTCATACTCTAATGATGACCATGTAAGATTGAAACGCAGCAGTGCATGCGACTGGCTGTAGTGTTGCTGCGTTGTTCGTCGACTGGTAAAATACAATGAGATTGGTTTTTACTTCTGGCTTGCAAACTTCATTAAAAGAATTGCTTCCACCAGCCGCGCTATCGTTGATTGTTTAATTATAGTAAGATATCGCCTGCATAGTCAGGAACGACTAATACAGTACCAAAGTTAACTTCAACACATGCATCTTGAACGTGTGGAAAAGCTGTATTCATAATGGCATTTCTTACAAAATTAAACAAATATGTGGAAAGTGGACGGCCTTGACAAACACGATTACCGATAGTAAAGTTTTACGTTAATTTGTTAGAGACCTTAACGTCATCAGAAGTGTTTGTGTAAAGAGCGTGTATGATATTTACAAATTTGGTGAGCATACGACTTTTAGACAGAATATCGAATAGAAAATTGCGATCCACAAAATCGAATGTTTTATTGAAGTCTAGAAAATTGGCTATTGCAAAATGGAGATATATATCACTATTCTCGAACTTGCCTTAATGCAAAAATATTATCTAACAACCTCGTCCTGACTGGAATTCCGCTTGTCCTTCTATAGTATGTGATTCAAGCGAAGTGTTATGATGGCGTAAGATAATCCAAGCCATTAATCTAGATGTAAATGGAGTCAAGCTTATCCCACGATAGTTATCACAAGAAATACGATTTCCTTTATTGAAGATAGGAATGGTGGTCGATTAATTCCAAGCAAGCGATACGATCTTCTCATTCTCTTAAGTACAAAAAAGGTTAGTCAGCGCTCCCGCAATTATATCGCCACTATTCTTAAATAAGCCCGGAAGCAAATCATCAGGGCCTGATAATTTGCGACGTTTAAGAGATATGATTGCATCTCTTCTAAATTAGATGGTTAGTCGAGATTTACATCCCACACTTTTGATACAGGCATGCTTTAGGAAATCGGAACTGAAACAGGTGCCTAAGAAAATTGATTTTTAAGTGTTCAGCCCATCCATCAAGACGATTTATTTTAACGATTAGTAAATGGATGATATTATCATTTTCTTGGACCTGTTGCACAGATAAGTTGGAACAAACAGCGGCTATTATCTGAGGTGAGTACATCCATCTCGTCAGCCTTTCTGGTCAAAAAGGATTCGAGGTCGACTACTAGACTGCACTTAATTTGGTGTCTTGCATTTATACGAGTATTAATATGAGCCGAACAAGTTGTAATTTGGCACCTTGTTTTGAGTATCTCCCTATATCTTACCAAGAACTTACGATTATTTTCACGAGGGCTCACAGTTCTAAAAAAGTTGAACCTGCATTGTGCATAAAGGAGCTTATCTTCGTCTGAAGTAAATTCGAATTTTCGCCATCACAATCGGTTAGCTTTAATTTTAGAACATTTTCATAATTTGGTTGGAGCATATGCAGAAACAATGATTAGGCAACGCTGATTTACGTTTTACGCATTAATTTTAGTAGATATATTTGAACATGCCACAGAACGTCGGAAATTTATAGGGATCCATTCAGTTAAGCAAGCTTCAGCTAATGTGTTAAGGTCAATACCGACGCTCATTTACCATGTAACCAAAGCCAATAACGCATAAGTAGGGTTGGTGCAACCAGTTATGTAATGCACGTAGGATCCTATATTCTGGTTTCAGATACGCAGCATACATGGCCAATGCAGTATGTAACCATTGTAATTCGTATTGTTTATGGTTATATGTGGACTACAAAAGTACACTAGGTCGCCAATTCCTAGTGAGTATCGTTTATATTCGAAGTTTTCTTTCTCCTAGATAGTCTACCAACCAAGGCTGATGAGTACTATGTGGCCAGATGCCAGTAGCCAAAATTCCCTTCGGCAGCCAAAACTTGTCATTCGCGTCTGGCACGCTTGCTCTCATTCCGACACTACACATTTGACAATAAAAGTTTCTGCGCAGTTAGACCAAGCTCGGGGCTTCACATGAAACGGAATGTTGGCTGTTCCTTATGGAGCCGAAAATGTTCATGCTAGCATAACCGGGCTGACTAGCTTGTGCCCGCCGATCGACAGGCCCAATCTTCCACTATTAGTTTAGCTACTGACCTTAATCAGTGCTGTTTCTCTATTTCCGAAAGACATTAATGCATACTTTCTCTAGATATTATGAAGGCCTTCGATTTTCTCTTTTTGGCGATTGTATCCGTCTTTTTAAATGATGGCATTTACGGTAGTCTCTTTAGGAAATAAGAGTTGACATTTGTTTTTCGAGAGCAGCTCTTGTACACTCGTAAATTTCGCAAGGTTCAGTATTTATTTTTATACCTATCAACCCAGCGTTTGCACAGACTCACGATGCAGACGACCCATCCACGTAGTTCAAATATTCTGATATGATCGTGATATTCAGTAGTTTTGTCAGCTCCAGTTCTTTCGCATTTTCTATTTCGCCGCTGCTATATTTGCTGCAGTCACACCTTAGTGAGACTGTTATCAAACTCAATGTGGACAAAAATAGCTCAATGAAACGTGGCTCAGAATTCATCCCCCGAACGACGACTGTAAACATTTTTCTTGACATCGAGATCATAAATCCGTTAAAGCACTTGGAAAACACATTTTATACGTTACGTGACTTACCTCTACATCATAACAAAGTCACAACTGCTTAAACGAGCCCGTTTAACTGTCTTTAAGACACAAAACCTATCCTGAGATTAACTTAATTCATAGTTTTCATTTCCCCTCATATTCTATGCCAGTAAACGTTATAGTCCCTTCAATTTGGCTTACGCTCTTGGTCTACAGCAAATTGAATTTCGATATTTTAAGCGTATCAACACAATGGTCAAAACTACCGGGAACTATTCGTCCCGCTAATTTAGTACTTCACAATACAGTCCCCCACATAAGGGTGATATCCTTCAATTTTCATATCTGAAGTCCTCAATTGATTCCAAACCTGTACTCAACATCTTTACTAAAGTATATAGATTTCCAAAGCCATAATCCTTTGATCTAAGCTGTTAGTAAATGTTGAACATCATCATGAGACCTACCAGCACATTCTTCAAATAACAGTCGTGGCGTGGGTAAGAACGTGTTCCCAATGACAAACATGTAAAGCTTGGCGTCACAATAAAACTGAAATTAAAACAATTGTATACTAGCAGGTCGTTTCATGCATGTTAATGTTGATATAGTAGAAATGCCAGAAATTTATGACCAGAGGTATTAACGCACGATTGTTGATCGGTTTAATCGACAGTTTGAAGTAGCAATCCTGAAGGATATGACAGGTCAGGAAGTCTTCCTTATGTTCTTGCATAATCGGATGTCACGATATGGTGCACCGGTACGGGTAATCAGTGATCGTGGTAGTCAGTTAATGCCTGAACTGTTTATCCGATCATTGAATAGTTTGAGGATAGACGTAAGGCACACAGCTGCATATTATCTCAAAGCTAATTGGATAATTGAGAGTCTGTACAGGGAGCTGAAGGTTGCATTACACTGCACTGGAGTATCCATTTGGACACATGATCTGCCAATAGTTTTGCTAGCAATGCAAAATAGATATAGAGCCCATTTAGGGACATCCATAGCAGAACTTGTTCATGGAGAGTCATCGAGCTTACCTGTATATCTTCTAATAGAAGCTCAGAGTTGCCTCCATTGGGCCTCTAGTTCAGAAGATTGGTCTGTTGGAGCATTGGGAGATAAAATGTGTCGTATCTTCAGACTTAAAGCTGGCATCTTATGCATGAATATTTAACAAGAACAGACAAAATTATTTGACTCGGTTCTATAAAGGACCGTTCAAAGTCAATCGTATGACTGATAAAAATTCATTTAAAGTAGTAAATGAAAAAGTAGTGTTCAGCACTGGATAACTGAATTTCATTGTTTACCTGGGCGGAATATGAGAATGCGGAACGATACTCCTCGAAATATCAAGAAGCTAAGAAAGGATCTAACTCGAAGATGTGTGAAAAAGAAGAAGAACAAGATAAATGTGTAAAAAAGGAGATTAAAACCAAGACAGTTGAAGAAAGAGATCGACGTAATTTGAAAGAGAAATCTAACAAAGTACCAGTACGACATAATGAAACTCGTTCGGGAAGATTCGTCAAGAAACCGAAGAACGATGACATCTTTATGTGAGTAAACTTCTTAAGCATGAGGGTGTATGTGAAGGTCAATTAACTTGTTCGAGATTGTGTAACTCCGAATATAAAAAATCAATTTCTGTTTTTGGAAAGTTGATGTAACAGCTGGCTTCAGAAGACATTGTTTTGTATTTTTTAAATACCCTTTGTGCATATGGTTGATGATTTTGTCTTGCCTTTGGTGATTTTATAACTTAGTCTTTTCGAGACTTTTTGTTGCTTGGTACGCCTCACTGCGTGGTCCTGGCTTGATACCATTAGTATTTTAAAAGACATTTGAGGAAGCAATATTTTGACAAAGTATTGAAGTTCACAACAAAATACGAGAAGGATAATAATAATAAATTCACTTCAGGTAATTATCGTGGATAGTTGTTTTCAAGGATTTCGCTTCTGTTCTATTCTCTATGGCAGTCGGTAAGACGATGAGCATATACATTTTTATAAATATATTGTAGTGTATTTTATTTCCAACTTATGGCCAACATCAATAAATGCGATACAGAGCAATTAACGAAGGACTTAAAAAAATTTAGTCTAAGAGATAGTTATATGGATGTTAGCTGTTCCAAATTAGATGATCGTTCCGTATGTATTGGTTATCCGAATCTGGCGTCTCAGAGGCTCTTCTATGAAAGTGGCCAAATTGCGTCCACAGTAGTTAGATCGTATTTACATACTAACTATACTTCCATAGATTTCAGCTTCTAAAAAAAGTATTATATGTATTCGTCTTCGCATTCTTTCGTCCTAGACCAATGATGTATACAGTCGGGCATTTTCGCTAGTCATTAAGATAATATTCAACAAATAATTTTCTAGTTTAATTTAAGCTAGTCACAATAAATTTTATAGAACATGAGTCACTGGCGTAATTGTGCTGTCATTATTTACTATATCGCGTTCGGTACCAACTTTAATATTATTACTAAAGATGTACAATGGCTAGTCGCTGTCAACACAAATAAAGATACTCCCACTTTGATTTGCTTTATCCTCTAAAATTGACCGGCTAGGTTCTTTTTTTAGTCGAAAAAATGATATTAACATAAAGCCCTCATTATTCAATCGGGAAGTTATTAATTTATTAAAAAACGCAATTACATAATGGTAACACACCTGTTGTGCAAAGAAGGCCATATTAATTGAAAACAAACAGTGTAATTTGCAAATATAATGCAAGCATATGTACAAAAAACACAAGCAAATCCACAGGCATCTTTTCTTAAAGGCATTACATCAGCGAGGCGATTATATTAAATAAGCAAATTTCATGAATTTTCATATTGTACAATACGATTTTATCAAACTAAAGAATTCATAATAAGAAATTTTATCTACAATAAGGCGATATTTGTATACAAATATATAAATAATCAAATTGTTACTATTTGTCAAGACTCCAAAACAAATATCTGGTAATATTGATTTTAATTGGAATTATACACAAATCAAAATTACATAAAACGCGGTAATTATTTCGATTTTTAACGTAATTTACGTTTGTAACGACACAAATCAATCGCCGACATATTGCGTAAATTAAATTCAAATTTATTTACGTTGCACCAATGAGAAAAAAGCAAATTGCCGTTTAACCACGTTTAACCACGCGTTTAACCAATAGTATGCAAGTACACATATTGTACGCTATTTTAAGCACGTCGGTAATTTACCATGCAAGTCAGTTGTAGCATTTGCCTTCTCTACCTGCTTCACGCGTGCGTCTGTCGGTTAAGTCAATACCTACGCTGCGATCTGATAGTTTCACCAACAATCACCACATCCGAGACTCATCTTGATGCGGGGATACCGGAGAGACGAGCCAATTGAGTGCAGGACCCTGTAGGACACCATACACAACGCGATCACAGCTCAACCACGGGAGCGACGACCGTCAACCAGAGTCCACTCCAAGGCTCTAGGACATCTTCAACTCTGAAGACTATCAAGCGAACGCATTACCCGCTCCTCTCTTAAGGGCCCCCATATCAGCAACTAATCTCTATTCAGAGCACCTGTAACTGAGTTTGTAACGTCGTACGGCATTTACTTGAAGCCAAGCGTTTACAAAATTGGCGACCGCGCCAGGATATTGATTATTGTATCTGATTTTTTTGGTATAAATAAAATTGACTCTCCTTTCTTTCATCTATTTGGGATAAAAAATCGATTAAGATTTGCGTTTTATCTACCGTGATCGTGGCCATCTGTGAATTTTTTTGGGTATATATATATATATATTTGCGGCTTGTGTTGGGGGATATAATAATAGATTGACATTTGTGTTTTCTTACCTCTGACCGGATTTCTGGGAAATTGTTACATATATTCGTGGATTTGTTGAGATAATAATAACACATCGGCATCAAAGGCCAACGGGTCCTCGTTCATCTTTTCAGCTGCACAAAACGGCACCGTAATGTACTCAACAACTCAACTTCGGATTTTGAAACAGTGACTTCTTTTGTTCTGCTCTTTATTCAACTGTGGAAGCTGTTTGTGGGTAAGTCGTTTCGTTATATATGTATACATTTATATATACATTTCTCATATTGCTTTATAAATTTTTTGCTTTTAAGATCCCGTAAGATTGTTAAAATGTCAGGTCCAATTTTTAGATATTGATGTTCCTGTTTGGGATGTGGAGATAGTGAGTTGACTTTTTTATGCGCGTAGACCCGCTTTCTCCCTGTTTCCTCTGATTATGACAGTCATCAAAAACTGTCAGCAGTTTTTGCTAAACTACCTTCTGAATTGCAGCGATGGATTTATCCTAAGCTTGAGGCCATTAGGAAGCTACCTAATCCATTTTGGGCCTACAAAACGAGGTAGAATCCTTGCTTGGACTCCACGTGAAACTGAGCAGATAATAAACAAATATGCGCAGCAGATATGCCAAATCTTGGCCCCATAGAAATACTGAGGGGAATTACGGAAACGTGGCATAAAACCAACATTTCGACCATGAGGCTAAGGTTGGTTTTATTAACAATCTTCCCAAACATTAAAACCCTTTGCCAGACAGCTCCCGCAACACTCTCTCATAGATGACTTATCTGAGAGATGGAGTTAAATGATAGGGTTTGGAAAACCCAAAGTGAATCCATCATCCTTTTTCTTCACCTCTGCAAGATGATAGAATCTCCTCCTTAGAGAGAACAGTGGCGAACATGGCCAAAGTTCTAGAAGGATCATTGGCCATTACCAAATCCGAGATAAATCAAGTGAATGCTCGACCAAAATTCGTTTCCAAGTCAAATTAGTAATGGTAGGCGGCGATCGAGATCTCCGCAATCATTTAATAACATATAGCTCCAAAGAACTGTGTTATAACCACCAGACGTTTTTTTATGCTTGCCAAGTTTGTCTTTGTCGTTCCAGAAAGAATTTCCGAATGAGTGTCAATTTCCACAGCTGACGGAGAGGACAACAGACCGCAGGCACAAGGGTGCATCAGTATCGAAACGTCTGGCGTGCGAAGTAGAAGACCGTACTTTCTGCAACATCAACGGCATCAACGGCGCTACAGGGAAGCAAAGCCAACTACAATCCGACATCCCTGTCGACTCCTTTTCGTCCACGCCGA
The DNA here is from genome assembly GCA_029291075.1 of Eudiplozoon nipponicum. Classification (NCBI taxonomy): domain Eukaryota; kingdom Metazoa; phylum Platyhelminthes; class Monogenea; order Mazocraeidea; family Diplozoidae; genus Eudiplozoon; species Eudiplozoon nipponicum. Next base: position 13,105 of record JAQBSW010004669.1, read on the forward strand.
ATTTTTCACATAGAGAACCAAACAGACAATGCCGGTCGCAATCACCAGCCTACTTGTTTGCATGACCTGGCCAAATAGCCATAAAACGAACTTCTGCACCTTCTTGATTTCGCAAAAACTGGCGAAGAGTACATCGTGCAGACACAGGTGCGGCAGTCTCAGTTCTCAAAGGTGATTCAATGGCCGAGATGTCGCTAGGGCGTTCTTCTCGCAACAGCTACAGGCGAGCCCATACCAACTTATGGCTGCCAATACCGCACACTCAACACATATTCACGACGTGAATTTTCCCACAACTTCATCATTGCCAAGGTCTCACATAATATAATAGGCCTTGATTTCTCTAAAATTTCGGCTCATTGTTGATCTTGCCAATCAAAAGATCATCGACCCCTCCACCGGACTTGAACAAAGCTTTTGACACTTGCCTCCGAGCGTTTGGAGTTACAGGTCATTCAACCAACCCCAGTGCATCATTCAGCAGAGATATATCAGCAGCTCTTCGAAAATACAAATCTGCTTTTCGATCTTAACAAGTCCGATCTGACGAGTCTCCAACACGATGCATCATATCGTCACAGATAGGACAACCTATTATCACTCGACGAAGCACCACTGGCTCCCTGCTAAGTCTGAAAGCTGCCCAAGAAGAATTCTCAAGGCTTTTGGAAGAGGGAATCATCAGACCATCGAAAAAGTTCATGGGCGTCACCACTGCACTTAGTCTCAAAATCAAACGGATCGTACAGAGCCCTGTGGAGACCACCGCAAACGCTAAATTCAGTGACAAAATCTGATGCATATCTCTATTCCAAATATCAACACTTTACTTGAAAAACTCAACGGCAGCAATTTCTTCTCAGTGATTATGACCCTTAGACAAGCGTGTACCATCAGCATACTGTGCACCCAGAGGATATCGAGAAAACTGCTGTCATCACGTCCATTTGGCCCTTTTTCGAATATCTTTACATGCTTCCTTTGTACTTAAGTGTGCTACTCAGACATTTCAAAGATTCATAGACAACATACTTCGCGACGACTCTGCTTATTGTATGTCATATCTCAGATGACATTATGGTATTCAGTCCAGATCTAGAATCTCATGCGAAACATCTACGAAATGTCCTCTCTACGCTTATCCAACCACGGACTCAAGATCAACTGTGACAAGACGCAGATTGCAACTTCATCCGTCGACTTCTTAGGGCATCGTATCACAGCCCAAGGCGTATTCAACCGTTGCTGTCAAAGCACGAATTCAATCAAGAATATCAAGTCACCAAGGACCTTTGAGCGATTTTGCAGAAAATCCTGGGAGTACTAAACTATTATCGCAAGTTCCTTCAGGCCTTTCAAAACAACTTTATCCTTTGTGCAGGCACCTGCGGAACCGAAAAGGACTTAGCAAGAATCTCCATCATTGCTTGGTCATCCGAAGACGAGGAATTACTTCGACTTGCATTCAACTCGTTAGCAAATGCCACAATGCTAACGCATCCAGATTTTGAAAAGCCATTTCTACTCACGACAGATGCTTCTGAATTCGCTATTGGAGCCACTTTGGAACAAGAGAGATCGACGTGGAGTTCAGAAGCTCTATCAGTTTCTACTCGCGTACTCTCCAACCAGTAGAAACGAGGTATGAAGCACTTTCGGCCGGATGAACTTTCGCCATCCACGACGACGCAGCTGCGCCATATTTTATCAGCATCATTGGCAGCAGTAGATTTGTTGTTTTCACAGATCATGCACCACTAGTTAGCGCACTTCTGAAACGCAACTTGCATCTATCGCCAAGTACCCTGCACAGAGTGGAAAGACAGCTTTCTCGTCTAAGCGAATGGCAATTTGACGTCTTTCACGTCAAGGGCAAAACAGAACTTCATTGCAGATGCCCTGTCCAGGCCAGACGTCTCTCTACAACCCACCTTCACCGTCACCATTCACCGTCAACTCCGTGACACTCGTACGTGAACCCTAGCACTGAACGCCAACTCTCCCTGCGAAACTGAACAACGCGGTGACATTCATCATTCAAAGATCAATAGCCCGTCACCCAACCAAGTTCATATGCCGCGTCTGTGGGAAGGCTTACCAATTGTTTACTCTACACGGGTACGCAGCCCAACAAGCCAGTTCTGCCGACCAGCCTTCAGAGTGAAGGTTTTCTGATTCAATTCACTCAATTTCTCTACCCAGGGCAGCAGCGACTGTCCTTTGACTTTACTAGATCGTTTCTGGGGTCAGCAGACTTAGGCAGAATGTTAAATCGATGGGTCTCAGAGTGCGTGCAATTTGTCAGAAAAACAAGATCACACGACACACTGTTCTAAGTTGCAAAATTTTCGAGTCATTCACTTCTCGCCTAGCCATCGTCCACACATCGACATAGTTCATCTGACAAAGGTTCAAGGTTTCAGCCACCTTCTAACTATGATCGATAGATTTACACATGTGGCCTGCGGCATACTACCTCTTGGCACCATTTCTGCAGAGATCGAAAGTGAATTAACGGTTTTATCTCTGCATGGATATCCACCACGGTGTTCCCAATGAGGTCATCACGGACAGAGGCACTCTGCTTCTCATCTGATCGTTTCAAAACCACCTTGCGGCATGATGCACCCATGCCAGACGACCGCTCACCATCCCCAAGTCTAATGGCATGATAGAGAGAATGCATAGGGAACTCAAAGCAGCTTTAGCATCCTCGTCCATTAATGGCAACTGGTGTCGATGCACACTACCTTTAGTTCTGCTGGCCATGCGTTCTCGTACTCGAGAATCCATTAAAACGTCTGCGTCACAACCTTTGTATGGCATGGATCTACGCCTGCCTAGTCAGCTCCTGGTACGTCTACTACCGGCACAAGATGTACCCACAAAACGAAGCTACACCGCCTTCGACTTCATTTTTCGGTAACATGTCCGAACAGCAGCTGAGACACACGCCTCGTCCAGTCTTCGTTCATCCACAGCCCACAGCTGCAAGAGAGTACTCGTTCGCAACAATAATGCTGTTGCACCACTACAACCCAAGTATCGCGGTCCTTACCCGATTTTTACTAAAACAGCCAAAATACTTCATCATTATGCAAGGCGCTACACCGACATCAGTAAGCATAGACAGGTTAAAACCGTTTATCGAACCACCTGATCCTGAGAGCGTTCAACCTTCTACACACGTCTCAGGCTCCGTCTGCCCACAATCTCAACCTGCTTTGTATAACGCGTAATTAATTTTTTTAAACATTAACATTTAACTATAAAATTTTTTTTAACCTTACGTTAATTTTTAGTATTTGTCTCACGTGGCATAACCAGCTGTTCTTAGCTAACAATTGTGTAGCATTTTTGAACAGTTCTTTGGTATTATGCCATCTCTGAGGCAATGTTCGTGTACATATTTTTATGCAATTACCTTTGATTTTAATGTATATATTTTTACATTATAATGTATTTCTCACACATGACATTACACTGCCTATTTTGGTATGACCAGCTACTTAGAGCTAACGCTTTCGTGTAGCAACACTAAGTAGTGATCAGCTTCATATCATGGTACAGGCCACTTTCAATGCATATCTCAACTTTATCTATTTCACAAAGACCACTCTACAAATGCCATGACCACAACGTCGAGCACTTTAGCTCCTTTGGTCGTATACAAACACTGACAACGATCCAACCTGCTTAGGTTTTTATCTTAAACCTGGCAAATTCAGAGGCGATTTACCTCGAAATCTTCACGCTGCGGCTCCAAAAACTTACACTGCTCTATTTTGCCTCACGTGCTATGACCGTCCACTAGAGCTAACAATTTGTGTAGCAATTCCTAGTGGTTACCTGGCATCATATCATTGTTGAAGCAACCAACAAGCATATTTAAGCCCAGCACTTATGGTTCATCATATTTTTGCTTAACTTGGTTCGAACTCTGTCATGCATTTCTTATCTAGCCTCGCAGAGAGGAATATTTTTTTCTTTTTTTTCAGAGAGGAAAGTGTTGTAACGACACAAATCAATCGCCGACATATTGCGTAAATTAAATTCAAATTTATTTACGTTGCACCAATGAGAAAAAAGCAAATTGCCGTTTAACCACGTTTAACCACGTTTAACCAATAGTATGCAAGTACACATATTGCATGCTATTTAAGCACGGTAATTTACCATGCAAGTCAGTTGTGGCATTTGCCTTCTACCTGCTTCACGCGTGTGCGCTCTGTCGGCTGTCAATACCTACGCTGGTGATTTGATAGTTTCACCAACAACTAACTACATCCGAGACTCATCTTGATGCGGGATACCGGAGAGACGAGCCAATTGAGTGCAGGACCTGCAGGACACCATACACAACGCGATTACAGCTCAACCACGGGAGCGACGACTCAACCAGAGTCCACCCAAGGCTCTAGGACATCTTCAACTCTGAAGACTTCAAGCGAACGCATTACCAGGCCCTCTTAAGGGCCCCCATATCAGTAACTAATCTCTATTCAGAGCACCTTAACCGAGTTTGTAACGTCGTACGGCATTTACTTGAAGCCGGGGCGTTTACACGTTGTATGGGATTTGTAATGGCTCAGATATATTCGTCGACTTATTTTTATTAAAATGAAATTCAAATTATAATACGCTAGACCAATGAAAACAAGGAAAATTACCGTTGACCAATTGCGTGCGATTTGTTTCTTTATAAGCATTGTAACGGCTCAGATTAATTGGCCGACATATTAAAAGAAATTTTTTTGCGAAATTGGAATAATCAAATTTACCTGATCTGCGTTGTAACTAACACAGTCATTGTTCCATTAGTTTTCTTTTTTAAACAAAAGATTTCGGCTATCTTTATTGGAAGCCTTAGAATAGAAAAGAATAGAATATCTTTATTTGTATTCAAACCACACATGTTCCATCAAATAATAAAATTAGAAAATGTACAATATAAAAAGGTATCACATCACATATATATGTGCAATTAGTTGTACTGTACAATTTATCAGCATCAGAAAGTTCAGCTGTAAACAGTGATAGATTCTTCATCAAAATTAGGAAAATTTAAGTTATAATTCGAGTATAACATTTGTAAGAAAAAAGGGAACCACGACTAATAATTGATTGTGTGCATTGTTGATTAACAAGATGATATAATGCATAACATTTCAGTTTTAATAATACAAAATTTGAAGATAGAATCTCGAGAAATTATGTTGCTGAAAAACAATTAATCCTGTCTTTTATTTAACCATGAGAAAGTATTATCATAATCAAAATTAAAAATATCAGCAAGATTGAACACTTTTTCTAGTTCGGTAGATAAAAATTTAAAAGACATTTTAGTTGGAGGCGTTTCTCTAAGCCCCTTTGGCAATTGATTGTAAATTTTGTAAATTTTTGAAAAAGAGAATAGCTTGCTCGCAACATTCCCCACCAATGGTAGAGATATTGCAAAATGACCAGATCTAGTTTCAATTTCATGACTCTTTCTTGTGGGATTCATATAGGCACCAGACCACTGGTTCAAATGGAAAGCTTTTATGCAATAGCACATTCTCAGAAACCATAAAGGATGCAGTGATACAAACTGTAATCTAGTGGCGTATATAGTGCAGGAGATAGGACTAATTTGTTTCACAAAGTTTCTTTGTACAGCTTCTATCTTATTAGACAAACCCCTTTGTTAATGGATTCCAAGTAGCGGCAGCATATTTTAGTATCGGTCTAATCCATATTATAAACATTTTAAATTTTATTTCATGCGATATAATATTTCTATTTATTAATGTCCATCTGTTCTTGGCACTGCCTACTATCCTTTCAATATGTCTCTCAGCAGTTGGTCCATCCTCACCAGTTTTACAAGATGCTAGTTTAGCTATGTGTGCCTGCCACCTCGGTGTGGCCGCGGATCTTCAACAAGACAAGCCTAGGCCTTCGAACAGAAACTAACACATCCTGCTTTTAAAATTATACTTATTCAGGTGTAGCTACTTCAAATATCACCAGCCAAAGAATAGGACAGTGAAAGTTTTTGGAAGGACTTATGTGCACCCTCATATTGCAATGATTCGTAAGGTTTTGCTGTATTTTCCGGCAAACGCTTTCATTGCTCTGTACAGGGCCTCCCACTGTACTACCTTTCCGATTCCTTAATAGTTTTCTTAGTAACGTTGCAGACAACTTACTTCCAGTGGGGGCACTACAATTCGGCGACCATGCCAGAATCTAAGAGCAGTACTACTGTTTCAACTTGTTTGGATCATATTAATCTTTGAGCAAAATTTATGCACAATAAATTTGATTTCGGATGGGAATCTTGAATTTGCATTAAGATACCGATGGCTGAACATTTAATCAGCTGATCATCCTGTCTTGTCAATATTTCTGAATCAAAGCCTTCTGTGGTTCAACCATTAACGTGCTTTGTACCACATTCTGCTTTCAATTTTCGTCCAAACAGTGGAAATATATTTTGGTATGCGCTTAGGTATAAGTATCTAAAATCTACATGGTACTGATTTAAAAATTCTAAATATTTATGTTCTTTTATGCTTTTTTAGTCACTTCGTATGTATCGAAATTTACTTCCAAACATGAATATCCTGAATTCTATGTTAGCTCAGTTTCCATTCGATGGTCTCACTACTGATGACGTTAGGCTATCCACCTTGGAGAGATCTATTTCAGATTTGTTATAGACACGAAAAATGGTAATAAAATCACGAATCATAACGCCTTAATTAGTATAAACGACAATTGAGATCACCTCGACCATTCAGTTGATTTTGTCCAAAAATTGGTACTGTAATTACCAGAAGTATTTATATAATTTCCGGAATTGCCTGCATCGTTGAGAGAATTTACAAAACGAATGACAGATTTCTTCCCTAGATAAACACAATCAACAACAAGGAAACAGTTTCTATTCTTCACGCACGAAGAGGTCATTGTTCAAACGCCTATAGCTGCAATTTATGTTGACACTTTCGACCATGCAGGATATACCACATAGACAGCATAGTAAATGACCCGGCCAAGCAACCCAATGATTTTCTTCATCTTATAGATTTCAAATCCGGAGAAGAATTCATCAGAGACACAGCTGCAGCAGTTTCTGCTTTCAAATTTAGTTCCATGGTAGAAATGACTCTAGGTGTTCTACACAACACAGATACGGCAAGCCCATACCTTCTTATGGTTTTTGGCATCGCCCTCTCAATATAGGATTACGATATCAATTTTATCAAGTCTTCATGACACCAAGGGCTCACACGGCATAATAGGCCTTGGTATCCTGCTGAAATATCGACTCATTGTTGATATTGCTAATCAAAAGGTCTTTGACCACTCCACAGGATTTGCATAAAGTTTTTGTACACTTGACTGCAAAGATTTGGAATTTCAGGTCATACAGACATTCCCGGTGCATCATTTCCCAAAGAATTCAACATCTCTTCGAGAACAAAAGTCATTGTTCGATCTCATCAACTTAGAGCTACGAGTGTCAAACATGATTCACCATACCGCCAGAGCAGTTATACATATCGTACTGAATTAGAGACCGCTAACCCCTGCTAAACTTTAAAATATTTTATCAAAGATTATGCATCATTAGTTAGCTATTTGGTAATTCTACTAAAACCGACGCAAAGTACCCTGTAAGAGTAGAAAGACAGCTGTTAAGTCTGAGTGTATGGCATTTTGATATTTTTCATGTTACGGGCGAACAAAACATTATAGCACACGCACTTTCTAGGCCAGACATCTCTCTACAACCAAATTTCCATTCGCCATTCTCAGTCTTCTTCGTGACTATCAGTGAACTTGCACTAAAACCAACCCTCATACGAACAGTATGATGAGGCGACACTCACATTCAAAGATCAGTGACTCGTCTCCTCACCAAGTTTGTATTCAGATACTGGCAAGGTTTACCCAATGTTCATTTCATGGGTAAGAAACCAAACGAGCCATTTCTGTCAAACCGCCTCCAGAGAAATTTTTCGACTCCAACCACTCCCTTTCTCAGTCAGGGAGTTAAAAGACTGTCAAACTTTTCACATATCGTTTCTGAGGTCATAGACTCAGGCAGAACGCTAAACGATGGGTTTCCGTGTGTGCTATATGCTCGAAAAATAAGATAAGTCAGCACAATCATTTTAAGTTGGAAAATTTTCTAACTGCTTGACGCCTAGCCATCGTCCACATCGACATAATTAATCTGTCAAAGGTTCAAGGTTTCAACTACCTTCTAATTCTGATTGATAAATTTACACGATGGCCTGCGGCATTACCTCATGGCACTATTTCTGCAGACGAAGTAACTAACGGTTTTATCTCTGCATGGATATCCAATTATGGTGTTCTTAATGAGGTCATCACTGACAGAGGCACTTGCTGCTCATCGGATCTTTTCAAAACCACCTTCCTGTACATGGGATGCACCTTACGCCAGACGACTGCCTACCATCCCCAAGCTAATGGTATGGTAGAAAGAATGCATAGGGAACTCAAAGCTGCTTTAGCATCTTCGTCCATTAATGGCAACTGGGTCGATGAACTACCTTTAGTTCTGCTTGCCATGCGTTCCCATACTCGTGAATCCCTTAAAACATCTGCATCACAACTCTTGTATTGTATGGATCTACGCCTGCCTAGTCAGCTCCCACGTCTACTACCGGCACAAGAGGACCCACAAGACGAAGCTACCCGCCTTCGACTTCATTTCGGTAACATGTCTGAACAGCAGCCGAGACATACGCCTCGTCCAGTCTTCTTTCACCCACAGCTCTACAGCTGCAAGAGAGTACTCGTTCGCACCGACAATGCTGTTGCACCACTACAACCAAAGTATCGCGGTCCTTACCCGATTTTGCTCAGACCACCAAAATACTTCATTATTATGCAAGGCGCTACACCGACATCAGTAAGCATAGACAGATTGAAACCGTTTATCGAACCACCTGATCCTGAGAGAGTTCAACCTTCTACACACGTCTCAGGCTCCGTCTGCCCACAATCTCAATATCCTGCTTTGTATAACGCGTAATTGATTTTTTTTAAACATTAACATTAACTATAAAAAATTTTTAACCTTACGTTATTTTTCGTATTTGTCTCACGTGGCATAACCAGCTGTTCTTAGCTAACAATTGTGTAGCAATTTTGAACAGTTCTTTGGATTATGCCATCTCTGAGGCAATGTTCGTGTACATATTTTTATGCAGTTACCTTTGATTTTAATGTGTATATTTTTACATTATAATGCATTTCTCACACATGACATCACACTGCCTATTTTGGTATGACCAGCTACTTGGAGCTAACGCTTTCATGTAGCAACACTAAGTAGTTATCAGGCCACTTATTATGCATATCTCAACTTCATCAATTGCACAGAGACTACTTTAAAAATATCATGACCACAACGTCGAGCACACACTCCAGCTCCTTTGGTTGTATACAAACACATAGACGACGATCCAGCCTGCCTAGGTTTTAATATAATCCTCGCAACTTCATTGGCGATTTAACTCAAAATCCTCACGCTGCGGCTCCAAAATCTTACACTGCTCTATTTTGCCTCACGTGGTATGACCGGCCACTAAAGCTAACAATTTGTGTAGCAATTCCTAGTTGTTATTTTGCAACATATCATTATTGAAGCAACCGACGAGCATATTTTCGCCCAGCATTTATGGTTCATCATATTTTTGCTTAACACTTTTCGAACTCTGTCATACATTTCTTATCTAGCCTCGCAGAGAGGAATTTTTTTCATTTTTCAGAGAGGAAAGTGATGTAACGACATAAAAAATTGCCGATATATTGCGTAAATTAAATTCAATTCGATTTACGCTGCACCAATGAGAAAATAGCGGAACTTGTCGTTAACCAATAATGTGCAAGTAGACATATATGGTTATAACATGGTCATTTAAGCACGGTGAATTTACCATGCAATTCAGTTGTCGCGTTTGCCTTCTGCTGTGCGTATCTCCGACGTGCTGTTCGCCAACTTTTGTACGGCATTTACTTGAAACAGGGGCGCTTACAGATGTCACCATATATTAAACAAAATCCTATTAATTACAATTAAACTTGCAGTTCAAGAAATCTCAATTCAAAATGCTTGAAACTAACAGAGATTGCTGCTAAAATCACGAGAAATATTGTTTAAAACCAGAATTAGCCTTATGTGACCTTAAAGAGAACTATATTTTTCAAATTTGAACTTCGTTTGTTTGTAACGCGGAGCTGCGTGCTACACTATAATCATAAGTAGAATTTCGTCTATACATATGAGTTTATATTTTACAATTTTTTTATGAAATGATTCTAGTCATAGAAATGTTTTTTAAAAAATAAGGAAATTGAGCTCATAAATACCATAGGTAAATAAAGAAAATGACCTATGGATATTCCTGAATGATCTCTCTGCTTTGTAGATTTAGATTTCATCATTAGTTTACATAAAAGTTCACAGTAAAATTCTGATCTCTCAATGCTGTTGAACAACAAACCTGATATGTCAGACATTTCCTTGAATTTAACGATATTGCATATCAATTTATCAAATAGGTAATCTAATCTTCTATATAAAAGTGATTGTTGGTGTACCTACTGATAAAACCAGCTTTTAAATATCTTTATATTTGCAATATGTATTTAAAAGTTTTTCGACCAATTTTCAATTACTTTTTGGTTTTTCCCTGTATAAGCCTTTCTGATGTGAGCCTACTAACCATTAGTAAAGAGTTTATTTCTTTGTCCAACATATCAAGTCTAATTTTAGTTATGAGTTTGAGAAGAATTTATTAAACAACATTATCTCAATTTATTCTTAGTTTATATAGACATTGAGATCAAAAACCTAATTAAAGTAAGTTTTATTACCCTCCACACAACCAATGTTCGGTTAATTATATAAATGTTTATTTCAATAAAATTTCCCCATACAACGTGGTATAAGTTCGTTAAGGACAAACCGAGGGTGACTAGTTGAAACTTAGGACACAAAAGGAATGCTACATAAGCTACATATAAACGAAAGGCTAACAAATAAACATTATTTAGTACATAACAGGAATTTTGTGTAGTGTGCGGCAGGGTGGCTCAATGGTTAGAGCACCAGATTCCGAAGCAGACGTGCCGAGGTTCGCCTCTTGTTCGCGGCAAATTCTGGAAAGTATGTGATGACTTCCAAATAAGGACAAAACCGAAACAGAGGATAAATTGTCATTTCTGCACTTTACAATTCTTTGCTTATACTGACAAATGTATGCAAATAATAGGTCAGGTGTTCGTAGCACGATAGCAAACTTGATATATGAAATTGTTATCACCGACATTATAGTACCGAAAAGGTACATGGTACTAACACTATGGTTGCCGAGTCGGTACATGGTACCAACATGATGGATATCAATGGATGCTATAGTTCAACGAAATTGAGAATTACAACAATATCTGAACACGTGTTACTCCAGTCAATCCATATACTTTGGCCTTGATCAATATCAGTTATCACACTTCGCGGTAAGCATGAAATCATTCAATTCCATATATAACAGTTAAATACTGTTTGTTGCGGCGAACTAATATATATTTGCAAGTATGTATTAGGTGTTGCAAACCCAGTAACAAATTAGTACAGTTTTGACCAGAAGGAAAAACCACAAGTAGCATGAACGTAAAGTATAACCATATGCACGTTCCTTTCGTACTTACTGGTGACTCATCAGTAGGAGCCGTTATTACGCTCTTTAAACACTATATATTTGGGTGAGGAATGTGGGATATGGGAAGTACAATCTCCTAGACGAATGCGTAAACCTGCTATAGTGAAGCTAATATCATATAAAGTCTTCGACAATGCGACTTCAAAGCTAATTCACACTATATAATATATGTACCGAGTCTGTAAAGGTTACTAACACTGTGGCTATTGTGTTAGTAACTGACACCAACATTATTGTACCGAAAAGGTACGTGGTACTAACACTATGGTTTCCGAGTCGGCACATGGTACCAACATGAAGGATATCAATGTATGCTATAATTCACCGAAATTGAGAATAACAACTATTTCTGAACACCTTTTACTCCAGTAAATCCATACACTCTAGTCTTGATCAAATTCTGTTATCACATTTCGCGGTAAGCATGACAACATTGAATTCAATATATAACAGCTAACTATTGTTTGATGCGAACTAATATATATACAAGTATGTATTAGGTGTTACAAACCTGGTAACAAATTAGTTCAGTTGTGACCAGAAAGGATAAACCAAAGACAACATTAATGGAAATTATAATCTCGTGCACATTCGTTTCGTGCTTACAGGCAACTCATCAGTAGGAGCGGGTATTACGCCCTTTAACCACTATATATTTTAGGTAAAGAATGGGGGATTTTAGGACGGTAAAATCTCCTAGACGAATGTGTAAATCTATCGTCTCCAGTATTAGCTGAGATTTTTCTACAGAATTTAGAGAAAACGTCATTAATGTGTGACATGAATAAATGTTCTCAAAATGTACGTTCCATAGATGATATTTGCCTAGTCTTTAAGAACAAGTTGCAATTAGGAGAATTGCTTCAAAGTTTCAACGTAGCACATATGAATATCAGTTTCACGTCAGAGCACTAGAAAGATGATTGTCTGCCCTTCTTCGATCTACTATTAAGGAAAGAAAGTAATAGTAAATGAAATAGAACAATTTACTATAAACCAACCTGGTCTGCACAGTATTTGCATTACAGCAGATTTGTGCAGTTTCAATATAAATTATAAACAGTTTGTTGCTATTTTTCCATAATTGACAGGACGGTTAGTTAAGATTTAAAGGCTCCGAATATAATAAATCATTTAATGATTTAATGTATAATGGCTACTCTAGACAATTAATTGAATCAATTATTAATAAGGGAATTAAACAAAAACAGACGTATTTCTGACCAGAAAAATAAGCACTGTACCTAAATATCCCATTTAAGTTGAATGCAGTTTCCTGAACAACACAAAAGAAAGTTGAATCGGCAATAACACGCACATTTAATGCAGTTAAACTACGAGAGTTATTAAAGCTAACACAATTGTCGTTACCAGCAATAAAAGAGAAACAGCCGTTAATTTCGACATCAAATATTTTTTTAAAACATACATGCGCAAGTTGTGGATCAACTTACAAAGGCCGATCAACCATACGGTTTATTACTCGAATGAGAGAACATTGCAACTTAAACTCCTGTTTAAAATCAAATAGTGAATACACGTTTGCAATTTAGCAACACATTTTTGAAACTTCACACATATATTCTTCAGAGTCAGCATTTTAAAATAATTACTAAATGCCATAACAAGAGGCAGTTAGCCACATACGAAGCTTTATCGATAAAAAATAGCAGCCAGATTTATGTAATCAGGAGAAGCATGTTCAGGTATTAAGATTGAATTGAAGATGATGCGCGCAATTGATTGGTTGTTTTCTAATCTCACACTTTCAATGCGTTTAAATTTTTCTAATTTGTTTTTCCTATCAATTTATATATAAGGAAATGTTCATTTATAGAAACTTCAGAATGGAATGCGAAAGAAACGGTTCTTGTATCTAATAAATTTCTTACTATTTTTGTTCATGGTGAAGAACCTATGAATAAAGAATATTATTCATTTTATAATTATTCCCTTTAATTGATTTTTCTTAATCAACTATTAAATGATATCTTGCTCTCTACACCCTAGTAGTGAAATTGTTTTCAAAATGTATAAACAAAATTAGGTGCTAAAGAGTTTTCTTTCCCTTAGAATTATATTTTAGTAAAAAACACTTAAAGAAACATTCCACGCATTAACAGGCATTCTTAATGGAAGTACATTATATGATGCGATTTAACCCTACAATGAAGTAATTGCATCTCCTCGTTAACATATTTAAGCTCAGCATGAACACAAAAAAATCTATCCATAAAAATCTCTAGAAAAACTTTACTCAATGTACATTGCAAATTTTGGTCAAGATTGTGTATCCAATCTATCGAATCAATCAAATGTTCACACAACAGACAAAATCTGGAAATAACAGGCCCTTAGTAATACGTTTTAACAAAAAGCGTGAACAAAAAATCAGTAATGCTTTTGTATCCTTACTTAATAAATGCAATCTGAATAAATTATTATACAGCGGGACAAAATTAATGAAAACAGGATCAATCCTAAATCCTATACCCCAAGTCGTCATCTCGAAAAATTGCAATACCTCTTACTTCGAAATCGAAGTTTCGACCCTATAAGAACCAAATTATAGCAGTCCAAAAACTGTACTTACAAAAAACACAATGTCCAGCTAATCTATTTCAAGAAAGCCAAAACCCACCTATTTACAAACTGCGGGTTTATCAATCTCAAGGCAAAACCTATCATTAAAACCAAAGTCTAAGCCATCTGCTTCCATGAAGTACTTATTTGCAACAAAAATACTTCAGACAACAGAAACCAAAAAATAAACATACAAATGTCATCATTACTTAATTACAAATCCATCTCCTTTAAAGAATCAAAACTAACCACTCAGAGTTCTCAAACACAAAATCAAATAAACCCGGAAGAAGTCAAACAAGTTTGTTTTAACCTCTTGATTAAAACACGACAAATATCATTAAACCCTCTCCTTTTATAAATGACCACAATATGGAAAACGTAAATATTTTATGTGACAGCACTTAGATTTTAAAATCCGCCACAGCTATTCAATTTACGGCGAGCATCGCGTAAATGAAATTTTAATTTCATTTAGGCAATATTTCGGCGAATTGTTCTGAGATATTACAGTTGTTACTTCCATTTTGTCGGTGGAAATATCTTCCTTTACAGCTCTTTTTATGTTTATTTACAGTAAACTGGTTGTATGAAAAATAATTAATTTAGCTATTAATTTTATATACACAGCAATAACTGACATTACTGTAAAGGCTCAAAAAAGTTGAAGACATATTGCCTAAAAGAAATTCAAATATAATTTACGCAGCACCAACTAACACAAGTAAAATTTGCCGTCAACCAATGGCGTTTGAGCTTTCGTCATCACGCTATATAAGCACGGTGCAATTGCCATGGTTGTCATAATCACGTTTGATTTCTGCTGCGCACTAAGTGTACGTGCTGCTTCCTGTCACACTTACTTTTCACCTACACTGACTTCTGGACTTGCTTCACAAGCAGAGTAACCTAGTCACGCCAACTATGTTGCTGCACAACTAGTGAGACTGAGCAATATCAATTGGTTGGAATTCTACGTGTGCCAGTCACTACGGTGTTGTCGCAGATCTGCAACGAGACAGTTCTGAGCCTTCACACACACTTCTAGATTTTTATAGAAAATAGGCGCAAATGAACATCAGGAACGGGTAACTTTTGGCGCAGAAAGTAGAAGACCGTACTATCTGCGCATCAACGGCATCAACGGCACCACAAGAAAGCAATCACTAACAATCTGACATTCCAATTGACTCTTTTTCTCCATGCCCAATATGCCACATAGACAGCCAAACTGAAAATGTCAGTCGAAATGACCAGCCTACTTGCATGTATGACCCGGCCAAATAGCCCAACGAAAATCTGCATCTTCTTGATTTCAGAAATGGCAAAGAAATCATCGTAGACACAGGTGCAGCAGTCTCAGTTCTCAAGGGTGATTCAATGAACGAGACGTCGCTAGGCGTTTTACTTGCAACAGCTACAAGGGAGCCTATAACTATTTATAGATGCCGGTATCGCAAACTCAACTTAGGTAAACGGCGTAAATTTCCTCACAACTTCATTGTCGCTTAAGTCTCACACAACATAATAGACCTTGATTTCCTTTTGAAATTTCGGCTCATTGTTGATCTTGCCAACCAAAAGATCATCGACCTTTCCACCGGACTTGAGCAACGTTTCTGGACACGCCTCCGAGCGTTTGGAGCTACAGAATATTCAGCCAACCCCAGTGCATCATTCAGCAGGAATATCAGCAGCTCTTCGAGAAAACAAGTCACTTTACAATCTCAGAAAGTCAGAGCTACGTGTCTCCAACACGATGCATAATATCGTCACAGAAGAAAAACCTATTTCACTCAAGAAACAACCATTGGCCAACGCTAAACTGAAAGCTGCCCAAGAGGAATTTTCAAGGCTGTTGGAAAAGGGAATCATCTGACCATCGAAAAGTTCATGGACATAGCCATTGTAATTAGTCTTCAAATCAAACGGATCGTACAGAATCTGCGGAGATTACCGTAAGTTAAATTCAGTGACAAAGTATGATATATAAATATATATATATATATCCTATATTCATTATTAACACCTTACCTTAAAAAACTCATCGGCAGTAATTTCTTCTCAAAAATTGACCTCAGACAAGCCTACCATCACATCCCGGTAGCGCCAGAAGATATTGAAAAGACTGCAGTCATCACTCTATTTGGCCTTTTCGAATATCTCTACATTCCTTTTCGACTTAAGTGTACTACAGAGACATTTCAAATATTCATGGAATACATACTTCTCGACGACGCCGCTTGCTGTATGTCATATCTCGATGACATAATGGTTTTCAGTCCAGAAATAGAATCTCATGCCAAACATTTAAGAAATATCCTCTCACACTTATCCAACCATGGACTCAAAATCCATTTCAACAAGACGCAGATTGCAACTACTTCTTTGGACTTCTTAGATCACCGTATCATGCCACAAGCTATTCAAACTTAGCCGTCGAATAGGGAAGTCAACCAAAAATATCAAGTCAGCAAAAACTGTTAGTGAGTTTTAGAAAATTTTGGGAATCATAAACTACTATCGAAAGTACCTTCCCGGCATTTCAAGACAACTTTATCCGTTGTGTGGGCACCTGCGGAATCGATAGGCCTTAACAAAAACTGCATCATTTATTGGTCATCTGAAGACAAGGAATTACTTCGACTCGCCATCAACTCGTTAGCAAATGCTACAATGCTAACGTATTCAGATTTTCGAGGCCATTTCTACTCACGATAGATACTTCTCAGTTCGCAATTGGAGCCACGTTGGAAAAAGAGATCGACGTAGTTCGCAATCCTATATGCTTTTACTCACGTACTCTTCAACCAGTAGAAACAAAATACGACACTTTCGGTCCAGAACTCCTCGCTATTCACAACGCATTACGCCATTTTATCAGCATAATTGGCAGCAGCATATTTTTTGTTTTCACAGATTATGCACAATTAGTCAGTGCACTTCAAAACCCGACTTCAACTGTCACCAAGTAAACTGTCATAGTGGAAAGACAGCTGTCTCGTCTAAGCAAATGGCAATTCGACATCTTTCATGTCAAGGGCGAACAAAACTTCATTGGAGACGCACTTTCTTGGCCAGAGTTCTCGCTACAACCACCTTCGCCGTCGCTGTCATAATCAAATCCGTGACACCCAAGACCCTGTACTAACGCCATCCGTCCTGCGAACAGAACAGCTAGTCACCCCACCAATTTCTTATGTCGTCTCTGGGAGAGCTTACTATTGTTTACTTCACGGGTACGAAGCCAAACAAGCTAGTTCTGCCGACCAGACTTCAGAGAAAAGTTTTCAACTCGATTCATTCAATTTCTCACCCAGGAAGCAAGGCGACTGTCCGACTTCTAACAGATCGTTTCTGGGGTCACAGGCTTAGACCGAACGTTGACCGATGGGTCTCCGAGTGTGAAATTTTCCAGAAAAACAAGATCACATGGCACAATTGCTCTAAGTTGCAAAATTTCCGAGCTACTTCTTGCCTAGCCATCGTTCACATCGACATAGTTCATATGACAAAGTTTTAAGGTTTCAGCTACCTTCTAACGATGATTGGTAGATTTTTACGATGACCTGCGGCATAACCTCTTGGCATTATTTGTGCAGACGAAGTCTGTAACGGTTTTATCTCTGCATGGATATCCGATTATGGTGTTCCCTATGAGGTCACCACTGATAGTGGCATTTGCTTCTCATCGAATTTTTTCAAGACAACAATGTGTTTCATGGGATGCACCTTACACCAGACGACTGCCTACCATCCCCAATCTAACGGTATGGTAGAAAGAATGCATAGGGAACTCAAAGCTGCGTTAGCATCCTCGTCCATTAATGGCAACTAGGTCAATGCACTACCTTTAGTTCTGCTTGTCGTATGTTCTCGTACTCGTGAATCAATGAAAACCTCTGCGTCACAACTCTTGTATGGCATGGATCAACGCCTGCCTAGTTAGCTCCCATGTATATTACCCGCACAGGATGACCCACAAGACGCAGCTACCCGCCTCCGACTTCATTGCGGTTGCATGTCTGAGCAGCAACTGAGACATACGCCTCGTCCAGTCTTTGTTCATCCGCAGCTCCACAGCTGCAAGAGAGTACTCGTTTGCAACGACGCCGCTGTTGCACCACTACAAACAAAGTATCGCGGTCCTTACCCGATTTTACTTAGACAACCGAAATACTTCATTTTCATGCAAGGTGCGACACCTACATCAGTAAGCATATACAGGCTGAAACCGTTTATCGAACTGGGAACATACAGCCTTCTATACCCGTCCAAGGCTCTAACTGCCTATAATCTCAAACTAGCAATGGATTGATTTATTGCTCGACTGCATTTATGCCAAAATTTTGTGATATTAAAACAAATCTAGAAATAAGTACTGTTCAAGGTATCCTGGCGCGGTCGCCAATTTGTAAAACGTCCCGGCTTCAAATAAATGCCAAACGACGTCTCTAAGTTGTTAGGTGGTCCTAATAAGGGCCACCAACAGTATTAATTCTCAGCCTTCTTGGTACCTAGCCGCTTTGTGACGTCGTACGGCATTTACTTGAAGCCGGGGCGTTTCACATTACTTTTATTACATGCTCAAATTACAATCCGAAATAGATTTCGGTATGAGATTTTTTAATTGTTTAAATTAGTAAACCTAAATGCGCCTTTCTTAAAAAATAGTTCCGCTGAAACATTTGCTCGTAATATTATCATGGTTTGTAAATTTAATGCATTTAAATTTTTGCACGTATCCCGTCTTAAAATATAAAAATGATCAAGAGTTATTCTGTATTTGCTTCTTTTATGCATATGGATTTTCATTATTATTAATATTATATGTAAAATATGAAATTTAATAATAATAATAAAATAGTTTGGCAACAACTGCCAACAGGCCCGACCATTGAAATAACAAATCAAAGGTAGGATATGTGGAGATGAAGGAAAACTTGACTAGCAAAGTATTTAAAAACAGTGGAGGGAGGAGTTGAGACAGAAGTGCTTTCATCAACTTCATGAGTTCAATCTGGTGAAAAAAGAGATTCCATTTGACTAGACAGGGTCAATTGGAGTTCAGTCCATGAAGTGTCCGAGCATCAATGCGGGGTGGGATGATGTCGGACAATGTAACATAAAACTAATTTCTATTATTTATCTTCGCAAATCATTTTACAATTTATGATATATTCGAAAGATGGTCCAATATGGACAGAGGTTAATAAAATGAGGAAAAAAATTAATTGGTGAATTATTCATGCTTACATAAAGTCTACTATCAGACAGAATCACATAGTTTCACGGTAGATAATGTTGTTCAAAATCAGTTGGCATCGCTACAACATGATACTATCCATGCAAAAGCTTTGTTAAGGACAATTTCTTTAAAATGCTCAACTTCACCCTCGTAAAAGTACTGTTTAATACGCCTTTATTAAGTTATGTGGTGCTGTACAATGTAAACTGCGCACGTTTATTTTCGAATAGCATATAAAAATAGTGTTAACTGGAAACATCATCTAGCCTGACATTTGAAAATATCAAGATACAAATTAATAGTACGTTCATGTGTGAAGTTTATTAGAAATTGTGCTTTTTTAATAATAATATTTGGATTTGTAAAAAAGACCAAGAATATGTTTGACTGTATCACGTCATTAACAAAACCAAATCTCGCAAATGACTTTGTCTTTATAAGATCGCCACTGAGCTCCATTCGATGTCATATAGCTCAGAACTTCTATCTAAGAACTATGATGCGCACGTGGACCCTATCCTAGTTGGTGAGTGGGTCCTGTGCTAACCAATTTTGATGTAGTTGACTTTAACTGTTTATATCATGTCAAAATCTGCGAACATTTATTCTTTCGCCAATCTGGCGCGATTCTTATACTCGCCTTGTCAAAAATATTGCCTGAATTATTGATAAATCTCTGTTGGTTATTTGAGATTAACATTCCACATTGCTTATATTCAGGCATACTTTCAGAAATTGAAACTGACACAGGTGTCCAAGAAAATTGATCTTTGAAGTGTTCAGCCCTTCTTTCATATCTAATTTTGCTTCCCATATATATACATTGCGGTTTGATCCTTGCTAGTCAGTTTAACATGGTACTCTCATGATGATTATAAAAGGTCTCAATGCGCCAGTACGGCGTCTGATGATGGTTTTGCTATATTTTTCTTCGACTGGCTTAATAAAACGGGATTGGTGATTATTTCAAGCTCGCAAGCTTGATTTAAAGAAAAGTGCATGGTCCAAACTGTTGTTCAAATTTGATTATATCTATTTTGAGGTTCATTATTTTTTATTTTCCAGTAAAACTTGAGTGAAAATCTGCTACGGATAAGTGTCGACATAGTGTTCCAATACGACTATCCTGGGTGTAACCACGCTATCTACAACTAATTTCTACATGATCTTTTTGAGTCCATCGTTGTCCTGAGTCTGGAAGATGCCATATGGCGCAACGTCATACACTTCGTCTGACGTTTGTACTACTTAATTATAAGCTTTATTCCGCGCAGCTATCCAACAAACGTTCACCATTGTCGTCACGCGTCGAGCTTAAAGCGTATCTTCCACCTAACTAACTTCATGCTTTACTTAGTAAAGAGCTTAGTTCAAAGTGAAAATTAGCCTTTTGTCTGTGCTACAGTCAGTAGGAGCATACGTAGATACAACGAAAAAGCAACGTTGATAAAGGTTATTTGCATTGATATTATTAGATGTATTTAAACGTGCCGCACAAAGGCGGTTATTTACAGGGATCCATTCAATTAAGGAAGCTTCTTTTCGTGTGTGTTAGGGGCAATACCTACGCTGAATTTACCGGCTTGGCGAAAACATGTGGAACCAGAGTTACGAAGCCAATAACGCGTAGATAAGATTGTTATACCCAGTTCTGTGATGCATTTAGGATCCTGTATTCTGATTTCGTACGCGACATATATCGATTTCTGTTTTATCAAACGTACATGTAAGAGCTTGTTGTCCAAGTTGTGTTAATGATCGCACATTAATTGCGAATTGCTTCGGTTAGAACTCTGTCCGCTGCAAATTCTGGCCAGTTCCCACTAAGGACGAAACTGGTCTTCTGAATTAATTGCCTTTTCTACACTATAAAATTCTTAGTTTATACTGACATATGTAAGTAATTAATGGGTCAGATGCTTATATAAATACCGCAATCTTGATTATAATAATTGTTATCACCGCCCGCGCAATCAATATTCGATTAGTACGTAACTTGTTTTATCTGCTAGAAAAACAGTTAATTTTGATGTTGGAATAGAACTTCTGAAAAATTAACGTTGATTAACTCAAAAAGGGAAAGAACGAAAGAGATCTCACACGCAGTGCCATCATCAAAACAGCACCTAAAGTTATTCTTTTGTAGCATAGCAGTAGGAAGAACAATGATAAGGTAATTAACGAGAAAAAACTCAAAATTAAAAACAATATTTAAACGAGGACTGATTATCTATGAAGCGGTGAAACTAGCCTAGGTGGCGAGCACTACGCAGAAAGCACACATGACGAGGGCACCTAAACATCAAGGCGACACTCAAAATAAGGCTTCTTTATGTTTGTATCGGTTAATAAATAAGAGGAAAAATCACGGCTAACTCTTTCAACCCTCAAAACGAGTTGAAGATAAAATGAAAATTGGCACTAGGAAACACAAACGCCACTTAGCAGGATTCGATGCCATTTCTCGCAAATTTTCAACCATGGTCTATGCTGCACTCGTGCACTCTTTCCTCTTAGACGAAATGGTCTTAGACCACGTCGACAACGGCATCCTGAATGTACGAGTGAAACTGGACGTCATTCTCCCGTGTCACCGCCGGTAGTAAAATATGTGCTTATTCACTCTGAAACTCGAGAACACCGGAGGCGTTTGCGTAGTGTTCGTTTAATATTTACAATTTAATCAAGCATACCGGTTTTTAACGAATTAAAATCGTGCGGAGGCTGGAGAGCGCCATTTGGCAGAACGCATCATATTATGTCTGAAGTTTGTGCTACTCGAGTTCCGAGCAGATATCGTACAGTCGTTCACAATTGTCGTTGTTCATTAAGCTTAAAGAGTTTCTGCTGTCCAAATGAGATTTTTCATCGCTCGGCGCCCTAATTAGTAGAGAATTTTTGTATGAGCAAAGACCGTAAATGTTGAGTTTTTGGTGCTCAGTGCTGTCCTTCTTATTGCAGATTTGACCGCATTTTTCTTGTGTGGGACAATTGTTAACACTCGTAGGTCGGTAAAATTTTGAATCCTGTGCATTTACAGGTGCACTGATTATTGGCTCCACTAATTTTTTTCCTAATTTTCGAGACCTTATTTCCGGGTCCACCTTCAGAGTTAACACCAT
This sequence comes from Eudiplozoon nipponicum, assembly GCA_029291075.1. Taxonomy (NCBI): domain Eukaryota; kingdom Metazoa; phylum Platyhelminthes; class Monogenea; order Mazocraeidea; family Diplozoidae; genus Eudiplozoon; species Eudiplozoon nipponicum. Next base: position 35,805 of record JAQBSW010004669.1, read on the forward strand.
ACGCATATGAAAAGTACAAATTGTGGCAAATATGGTATCCTAATTCAAGAAATCTATTTAAATTTATTTTAATTTATCTTTTATTGTCTGCCCTAATAAAGTAGAGTGGAAAATCTTGTTCCAACGTCATTTTCAGACAAGCAGCTTATGGAGGGCTTCAAAATGAATGGACAAGTGAGATCCCTTCAATGTGCAGAGTTCAAGATTTTACCGCACATATTGCCATTTGTGCTGCATTCTTATGTAGATTGAACGAGAAGTAAAAATTGAAAAGAATGTTTTGGCATTTGTGTATTTGTAGTACTTAAGTTTGCCGCACAAAGTCGGCCTTTGATAGGAATACATTCTGTTAGAGTAGCATTATCTCATGAATTTGGTCAACACTGCCTCTCTATAGGTTGGCTTGGAATAATGATCTAGACTCTGTGTTAGTTTTTGGTCTAGACTGGTATATATGTAAAAATCACATCATTATAAAATGACGACCGGACAGTCGCTCGAAATCTAAATTGCAAAATTGCAAAGAGAATTTTTAGACGGTGTACTCTGGATTCCACGTGAATACATCAGCTAGAAGCGGTGCTATATAACTTTTATTGGCGACACCTCTGATTTGGCAAAGTACTCACAATCAGATAGAAACCGAATCTATGTTAAGCAGACTATTATGTCATTATCGAAAATCAGACAATCTGAGTGTTTGCAATTGCGTTTTGAGCATTGTGTATCTAGTAAAAAAGAGTTCAAATAGTATTAGCAGGTCAGCTTGACCGGAAGGTATAATTTCAAGTACTTATGTGATTTATGCTTACTGGCGACTCATCAGTAGGAGTCGATTCTACGCCCTATTCCCACTGTATATTTGGTCAAGGGATGTGACAGTTGGACAATAAAATCTTCTTTGCCAATGTGTTTTCAGACAGTAATGGAATTAACTTCATACAAGCTTTTCGATAACACATTTACAAAGCCAACTCACTTTATAATATATACTGAGTCCATAAAGGATACAAAACAATGGATTTCAAGATTGCTAAACTAACGAACACTGAATTGCATATCTACTAGTTCTCCACACGAATTATCGATTTTTGTGAAATCTAGCATATCTTGTTGCTTTCATGCACAGACTCGACATTTTGAAAACCCTAGTGTTGGTATCTTTAACGGTCTCGGTCTGTATTATATATAGTAGTTGGCTTTGAAATCAAAATATCGAGGTCTCCATATGAAGTTAAATCGATTACTGCGTAAACATTAATTAATTTAGGATACACACACATTGTTTGCGCGGGTTATGATAACAATTTAATCAAGGTTGAGATCTTGAAAAAAACACCTGATCCATTATTTACATATATTTGCCAATATAAATTACCTTTTCTACATTAAAAAATGCTTAGTTTATCCAGATTAATGTATGTTCATTGTGAGTCAGGTGTTTATATAATGATCGCTTCCTTGATTAAAGTAATAGTCTAGGACATTTTTCTGTCCAACTGTCCCACAGATAATCCAAATATATAGTTGGTATAGGGCGTTGTACCGGATCCTACTAACGAGTCGCCGGTAAACACGAAACAAATGTCTACATTTGATTATACCTTTCGTTTATATTGAATTTGGTTTACCTTTCTGGTTCCATGTGAACTAATTACTTCCTAGGTTCGCAATACTTATTACACAATTGCATATATATTTGTTCTAAAAAACAATATTTAATCCGGATATTTACTTTGGATTGAGCCTCAGAGTACCACAGATGTCTTTTCTAATGGAAGGTTTTTTGTCTGCGTTGTTGCATTCGCTGGGACGATGGTTTGGTGTAATATGGTAATATGGAATGTTACACATTGATATATTTTAACATATTGGTTGGAATTAAAAGACTTTTACCTGATTGTCGGGTTGCGATCTGATTAGTACAGCATCCGCTGTCTTCCTGATTTCCACAGAATTTTCGATATCCGGGTATTGATATCTTTTTCAATGGAGAGCACCACCTACTAAGTTGGCAGTTAAAATGTTAAGGGGAACTTTTAGTTTAAATTGCCCCGTTTATACTTGTTGTTAACATGTATAAATGGGCAGTTTAAACTAACAAGTATAAATGGGGCAGTTTAAACTAAAATTTCCACTTGACATATTGATTGGCAACTTAGTAGGTGATGTGCTTTCCATTGAAAAAGATATCCATATCTGGATATCGAAAATTCTTTGGAAATCAGGAAGACAGCGGATGCAAACAAATCGGATCGCAACCCGATAATCAGGTAAATGATTTATTCCTTATTGCGCAACATGTTTCGTTTAAATTAAAAGACTTGTTTGAACCGTGTGTCATCATCATCATGCACAGTAATAGAAGTGTAATTAGTAATTAATGTTTCACTCCCATATAACCATAAGTAAAATAACAAAAATACAAGAAATTTAAAAAAAGTGATAATATTAGTTAAATACTGTTTGTTGCCAAGAGCTAATGTATATGCAAGTATGTATTAGGTTTTGCGACCCTAGTAAAAAATTAGTTCATTTGTGACCAGAAGGTTTATCCTTCTGCTCACAAATGAACTAAGTGATAATAATGACAAAAATAATGTAGGCACACATATCATTTGTATTATTATTTAAAAAATTTGGCAGTGTAATATTAGGATAAGGAATCTTATCAACATCCACTATATAATTCAAACAATAGTGATTCTGTACTGCATCGGTCGTTTTGCAGGTTAATAGATAGTCATGCAGGGTAGATAAACAAACACTTACATTTCCCATTTTGTCTTTTTATTTGTTATCCTTTACTTCTATGAATATCAATGGTAATCTTTAAATACAAGAAAAATTGATAGCACAGCGTAAAATGAACGGAGATCTAAATCTCCCAACGTCTTTTGTCGGCCAAGACATCCAGAATACAGCTGGTTTTCCCGCCAGGTTTGTCTAATATTGCACACCGTCTGATGAACCGGGCATTCATTTACAAAACGTCCGAGCCAGATGCAGCCGTATTTGGATAAAGAGAAGTTTCCATATAAAATTCTGCTTCAATACGAGAGTTTTAGCTGAGAGAATTGGACTGACAAATGCCTTTTCTCTAAGGTTAATACATCTGTAAATCTACGCAGAATCAGATTCATCCACTTTCCCAAATTCTTCTCAGTAGGCGAATAACTTGCTAACTAACAACAGGACGCTATTCAACTGAATTTTAGATCCCGGGTCTATAATGTCCGTTATCATTTACATGGCGTTTAATCTACCGTACTGGTGATCTAGATCTCCACACGTTTGTATATATGCACAGTATTTAAGATATTAGCACAGTATTGTATAATTATTCGAGGTCAGGAAATCAGTCAAAATTTTAGAACTGTTATCCAGAAATAGTTACTGGCAACTCAGATGTGAATATTTTACCGCTTAGTTAAACAAGTTTTAGGAAACTTTTGGCAACTAAGGAAAATACCGATAAATTGTGAAAAGCATGATAGTGGGAAGCTTTATATGCCGATGGCCTTGCTCAATAAAGCAAACTCGCTCGTCACAAATTCTTCTGAATGTAGTAAATTATCATCGTTATCATAATGTCGAACTCGCGGAGGTATGAGCGCTTTTGCTCTCCTACCAATAATTATCGTCGTCATCATCAGCGTTATTTTATGACTAATGCTTCACTGATGCAAAATCGTGTAAAAGGAAAAAATGGAATAATGATAATGGTAGTGAATTGAATAATCGTATAGACATATACGCAACACAATCTAGTCCAAGACATCTCCAAAATAATCGGCAGTCGAGCTTCCTCGTGGTTTCGCTTTATCGATTTATGAGCAATACTAAGCCTGGTAAAATTATTATCAGTACAGCCTCGTCATGGTTGGAATCAAATGTGTCTTCTCTATCATGTGTTTTACGCGAAGTACCGAGATAGTACAGGATAATCGAAAAGAATTACCTTGATACGATTGGAGTCAAGTTCATCTTACGATTGTTATCGCATACTTCCGTTTGCCTTTTTTTAGGGATGACAATGCTGGACGACATGTCCCGGGAAACGGGAATGGTATCCATCCATATATTACGAAAGGGATTAGTAAAGTCCATCCACTCCTCAACGTGGTACGACGGTGTCAACCATGTCTCGATGGCCGATCGTACATGGGCTAACGGGGCTATGGCGGTGGTGTCACCAGGGCGTGGTGGATTTCCGACCGGCAATCGGATCTCCTATAAAATACCACATGAGCCCGACGACGGCACCATGACTCGGCGTGTGTTCCCCGCCACAAAAGGGTTCAACAGCCACAGGATTACATGGACTCCTGGACAGTACCCCGTACATCCGAATGGCGAATGAGCTCTCAACAGCCACCGGCAACCATGCAACTTACTGCTGCCTTGCAGACTGCGCTTGGATGTGCAAAGGCTAGAGGTGCGTCCTCGATCAAAAAGCCGAGTGGTGAAGGGACACCACTTGTACCAAATTCCCAAGAAACTCCATGAAATGTGGAGCCGGCTTATCCTCCAAAAGGAGTCAGCCGCAGTAAAGTAAAGTAAAGGGATTAGTAGACATCCTATTAATTTTTTCGATATTTTACGACGTTTAAATAACATGATTGCATTCGATATTTCTAATTCGAACGGTTGCTTAATATTAGCGTTCCACATTGGTGATACAGCCACGCCTTCGGTCATTGTTGGCGATAAATCAACTTTTTTAGCCAATGCCAATTACGTTTGTGTCGCATTGGCATCACATTAAAAGCTGTTCTTCAAGTTGTCACATGTACGTTTATCTATGTGTATTTGTCATTCTCGCGTTTGTTTTTTTGTATTTTATAGCCAGGATGTATGCGGAACCCAAAAATGCAGAACAACGTCGAACTCGTCAGTTTTCTCGTGACGAAAGTGGCATGGAAAGGAAGGTGAGTTAGGTTTCGCTGTACCGATACATTTTGATCTAAATTAATCCGTAAAGTAATAGCGTGTCTTTGCAGTAGCGATTTCTTTTTAAAAAAACATTTAAAATTTTCTTTTCATGCCCCATGCACATTGCCAATGCACGAACGAATCATTTCGACTTGCAGAGTTCAAGACCGTCTGTATATTACGATAGCTTATAAATAGAGGATCATGCTCAAACACCTAGCCTTAATTAAAATTGAAAGTGCTTTGTTGGTGTGTCGCATTTCTCATATGACAATATATGCTTAGTCATAAACTTTTTTGCAACACGCGAAGTCTGTATGTGCTTCGACAAGCGTGAATTCACATATTTAAACGAATATTTGTTGCGTCGGTGGTGATAAAAATAATTATAATCAAGGTTGCGATCTGACCCATCAATTACTTACATATGTTAGTATAAACTATCATCATCAACATCGTTATCATCATCATCATCATCATCATCATCATCATCATCATCATGCGCAACCACACAAAAGCCAAGTGACTAATTTTTCACTGCCATATAACCATAAGTAGTTCATGGTCTCATATGTGGACTGCAAAAGATCACTATGTCGCCAATTCCTACCGATGATGGTTTTTTATTCGGAGTTTTCCTTCTTTTAGATAATCTGCCAGACGCGAAGGGCAAGTTTCGGCTGCTGAAGGAAACTTTGGCCACTGGCATCTGGGCAAATAGTATAAACTAAGTATTGCATAGTGATTAAAAAGCAATTCATCATCACGTACTGTCCAAAATTTGCCGCGGACAGAGTTCGAACCTGGGCCCGTCTGCTTAGGAACTTTGTGCTCTAACCACTGAGCCACCCTGCCGCATACTACACAATATTTTGTGTTGTATATTAAGGACCATACCGACGCTTAATTTACCGGCTTGAGAAAACTCCATGGAGCCGGATGTACGATGCCAGTAACGCGTAGATAAGGCTGTTGCACTCAGTTCTATAATGCTTGTGGCTACCCGTATTCTGGTTTCAGACAAGCAACATACATCGAATTCTAATTTACAAAACGTACCTGCTAGAGCTTGTTGGTTTCCAAGTTTTAATGTTCGCACAATAAATGTGCCTAAGTCAAAAACTAACCTGGGTTTAATGAATGGTAATTAACTTGCATTATATTAGATATTTGGCAATCCGATATTGGGCTTAGTGATATGATCAACACCCACCGTATTCATATTATCTAAAAGAGCGTTATTGTTAGAATGAGAGTGGGAAAGAGAAAGAAGAGAGGCAGAAGCGGAGTTAAAACTGTCTTTGCGACAGCCGATGCCGTGTTGATTCTTTATAATTCGTATTGTAAAAACACTCCAGGTCCCTTTTCAACACTATACATCGCTTAGGTTTTACTGACAAATTTTTGTAAATAAGGTTTCAGGTGTTTATATGAAGATGGCAACCTTGATTATAGTAAACATGAATTCCGTCTTCAGCTGTATTCGCCTAAATAAGTCTTCCCCTATCGGGGTTTATTATATTACTCAATTGTTCAAAGTGAAATTAATAAAAAAAAAATGCTCATATACTTTTGTCTTTGAAAGCAGTGTTCATGCAAAACAACTGCTTAATAAATGCAACAAACAACATCGGAATATTTAATTTACAATTGATAACGAGAAGAAAGATGTCCTATCTTTTCGTAAATTGTTGCTCAAACGTAGAACAGATGGCACATTCTTCAACTCACTCTTTCACAAGGAGATATGGACCGTGTTATGTTTACAATTCAACAGCTACCAATCATTGAAATGTAAAAATGGCTTTGCTAAAACAATGTGTACTTGAACATCGTCTTCTTGTTCGTCTGAACGTTTTTAAATTAATTTGCTCTGTGTGGGTAATACGGTTATCATTAACGGTTACCAACCACATTTTATAGGTAAGTAATTACCGAGTGATGTGGTAGAATCTTTTGGGACTTCTTGAACAACTGATAAGAAACCGGTATATATTCACCTACAATATACATTTGAAAGGCTATGCAGCATATCAGAGATGGATTGCGTTCCGCGTTGGCTTTCAAATATTCTTTAAATTTTTGGCTGCTTCAACCACTGACACTTTTCTATTTAGTGTAGATAGATGAATGCCACTGTAATCCATAACCAACGTTAACTATAATTGTACTTGTACATGTGAGCTGGGGATTTCCAATCACTGCAAAACGGAGTGGCCTTTTATTGTGTATTGCCATGCATGTCTGCTTTATTGGTTTATTATTTAATTCAGTTACGCGAGTTAGCTTGAAGATCAGTGCATCTTGGACGTCATACTGGCAAGCTTGAACTATTCCCAATGATGATCAGCTAAACTCTGCCGATGGATATCATCAGTTTCTTTGGCAATATGCTTTATTACCATGCATATCTATGCCATGGTGATATTTGTCTAATGCACGGGGGGTTTTTACATAAGCTCAGTGTTGCATGGATTTATACACCGAACCACTTGACTGAATGATTTCACAGCTAATGTTTTCAAGCAAGAGCGCTATTCAGACGTATTGCGTCACTCTGAAACAAAGGCAACCGCCTGTCGGATGAAAAGTCAATTAACAAAATGCATATTGCTTTATGGAGAGCTAATTTCTATATTTGAAGCACTGGCAACGAGGTAACATATACCTAAACTAAACATCTATAGGTGCCACATTCATGAGATCCACACCAATCAACTCCTAATTAGTGTCTAATCCTCGCTTCTGTTCATAAAATGACCATGATACCATAAATTAACATTTGAGTTAGCATTTCCGTTATAACATCATACGTGATTGTTCTTGAGAGTAAATTAGCGCGAAAGTCATAATTAGTATTTGCATCGTCATCAGTGTCATTATTTGTTGGCAACAAATAGTCAGGAAACGCATTTCTTTGAATGAAGTTTGCGAACTTCATATAAACACCAATCTCAATATCTCCAACCGGTCGCACAACGTAACATCCATCCGTCAGGATCCCATTGGATCTAACCAGACGCATTGCGTAACAATACTACCGTCGGAATCGCATTATATCTAACTACTTGCACACCGTGGTTGTTTTGCTATGTTATGCGACTGATTGGATACAATCGGATAGGAGCTTGTATCAAATTCACAAACATTTAAAGTATTTTTATCACCATCCACGCGCAGTAAATAAATATTGAACACATGCACGAGACGGAATATAGTAGCTTGAAGCAATTAGTAAAAACTAGAAATCGGATAATGTTTGCATGAGACATAAGTTACATCACTGGAAACTGGACGTTGTCCTCTGGACAGGATGGTTTGTATGCATGCGTGATTCGTTGAGTATTCCGATGGCGCTTTGACGTTGTTCGAGATTCGCACGCCTGGTGAGCCATTGAAGAGAGATCAAACTAATGCAGTCTCGACCTAGTGTTCATAGTCAGCTAACACATAGCTATATATTTTTTTTTGGTTATGCAGAAGTGAAGCAATTGTATACTAGGCTGGTGTAATGTTGCGAAGTGGTTGCATTTGGTGTGTATGCGCCGTTAACTACAAAGGTAGTAACCAGGCAATGCACCTTAATGGCGCACTCTCCGCTTCACATAACTGGTATAACATAACTTCTAATATATTTATATTTACACTCATAAAACGTGAGTGCTTTAGTTGTTAAGCTGATTTGAACTGTCACGTGTTTTATTTCATTCGAGACGGAAATCCTAGCAGAAATTGAAATTCTTAAATTACCACAGTATCCATTCCATGTGCAAAAAGACAAAGAAATTGTATCAGGTACAAGAACCGTTTCTTTCCTACAATCTTCTCAATTATATGCAAATGATCATATCTTTATATATATATATATATATATATATATATATATATATATATATATATATATTGGAGGGTCAAACAAAATATAAAAATGTAAAATGGGAAAGTGTGAAATAAGAGATTAACCAATCAATTGTGTGCATCACCTACAGTTGAAGCTCAATGCACGAACATTCTTCTTCTGCTTGAGTAGCCTTTAAATTTATATATTGAGAGATGTTCATTTGTAGATACTTGAGAAGAATACGGTGGAGAGACGGTTCTTGCACAAGGAAAAGGTACTATGAATATGTTTAAAGGCTCGCCTTTCGAAAGGAACATTCTGATATATATTTTTAGCGAAGCTTTTTGTTTATTAATCTCCTGCTTGTGCACAACAAAAGATAAACTTAGTGAGATTATTTGCTTTTGATGAAAGCCCATCGTTGTGTAATTCTTTATTAAATAATAAAAATTACATATTTTCCTAATCTAGTGATCAAAGAATGTTATACTTTGTTTAAATTTGCTTGGTCATCTTGTTGTGCAATCCGAAAATTTGTCATTCCTAGGTAAGCTTACACTCCTAACTGACAAATGTGTGTTGATCACACCGATAGATGGCAGAGGCGGTCGGGTTGCGCAATCGGTACTCCCTTTACTGATTTACGGGTCATAATAATTTTCTATATGCGAACATTGTTTTGTTTGTGCTTATGTTGATGTTAATGATAACAATCATGAATATTTAATCCGCACTTCTTGCTTTTGCGTTTTTGTTTTAAATATTTAGCTACAAACGTATCTTTTCCATCGGTTCTCATGGTTTAACCACCTACGATAAAGACAAATTGCGTGTTACTAACCAGGTAATTCTTGAAATTTTTGCCGATTTCTCTATGCACTATAATGTTGTCATATCTAAACGAGATGATTTTGCTCTTCTACCTTCTACATGAAGAGTTTGGATGCATTTTGTTCGTCTACTCTATGAGTTTAGCATCAAAGCCTTAATGAAAGATTCATCCAACTTCTGTCCATATTCGTTTACAATTTATGCCTTTTTCTTCGTTCTGTACATGTGATGTGATTAGCCGAATTTCCGACGCATTTCTTTGTCGCATTTTATAGGACACAAATTTGATTTTAGTGATTTCTACCACTGTCAGCACAATGGATGTTGTTGTAAGTATGTAACCTACATTAATTTTAGGAAAGCTGCTTAGATTATTTGAATTAGCGTTGCGAGCTTGATATAAACACCGATTCTATTATATATTTTTTTCAGTATAAGGTAAGCATTATATATGGTAGCAAAGGCAATTAATGCAGTAGAATTAAACAATAATTGATTGCGCAGGTGGTGATAACAGTTCTTTAAATCAAGTTTGTGAGCTTGAAGTAAGTACCAATCCCATTGTATTTAACCAGTCGTCGACCAACATAACGAAACTACCACCAGTCGCAACGCACTGACGCGTTTCGAACTTCCATGATCTTCATCCGAGTACGACGGAAAATTGATCAGCGAGAATCAATTCTAATTTTGCTTTTTATATATATGCAATGCGGTTTGATCCTCGTAGGTCAATTTGCCGTCGTACTCTGCTGATAATCATGACAGGTCGAAAAGCGTCAGTGCGTTGCGACTGGTGGTAGTTTCGTTATGTTGTTCGACAACTGGTTAAATACAATGGGGGTTGGTATTCACTTTAAGCTCGCAAACTTGATTTAAATAATTAATGCAGTAGACTGGTTTTAGCATTCTATACTCCTTAATTACTGTGCAGAATTATTGTCGCCAACTGTGCTCGAATCGGGGCCCATTTACTTTGGAGTATGTGAAGCGATTTGATCTCCGTCGGTGGCAAACATTCTGGACAGTACTTGACGGGTTTCTAATTGGTACGAAATCGGTTTAATGAAAGAATTGTCTTTGCTACCTGAACAGATTGATAAAATATGTATAGTTGACATCCTGTCATTAGAATTAACGTAAATAAAACTAACCAAAGTAGCATGGCTTATGTTGTACACTGAGAGGTCGGAGGTGGCTTTTTGCAATTTCATGTCTTAATAAATCAAAAATAGATTCCACCTGAATGAAAGGCTAACCAGATACATAAGTTGGTATATGAATTCGAATTGCGTGTAATATGCGGTACGATTGGAGCATTGATTTGAGTCAGATTCCGAAGTAAATGTTCGGGTTCCATCCGCGAAAAACTCTGGAAATTTCATTAAGATTTCCAATAAGTTCGATATCGATATATATATATATATATATATATATATATATATGTGTGTGTGTGTGTGTGTTTGTCTGCAAAACAGCAAAGCCAATTATTCTAGAATTGCTGCGGCTGGAAATAGAACACGAGGCGTATGGTTCTGTCTTATAATTTAAACTCCTGAGGAATGCGTCTCCGATAGATTTTGACAACAGAAATGCAGCCCCTTTCTTGAACGTCGCGGACCTGCTCATCCTAACAGAAGAAGTTAAAGCTTTCACTCACGCAGGGTAGATAATTTTACAGCAGATATTTAGAGTCAAGTACAATGTAAATTATTAAATGCGAAATCGCATATTAAATCACCCATACCTTACTTGCAGGAATTGCACATTGCTCATTGTCGGGGATGTTGGAAACGCGTTCGTCCGTGCGATTGTCTGTAGTTTTTCTGGGTTGTGCGATATGTTATAAACAGTTGGATTGGTGTTTATCTTATGTTCGCATACTTCATTTAAAGACAATCTTCTAATTGTTCGTTCAGGATAACATGTGCCTCAGACGCTAGTACATTTTTTACGAAAGTTTCTGTCGACTTCACACTTGATATCGAAGTTGTGGTTTAGACTCTCATCTTCGTCCTTATAAAAGTTGTCTACAAACCTTAACATTAATATTGAGATTTCCTTTGTGGCGCAGTATTTTTTTGCTTTTTTAGTGTTGTTTCAATACATTTTGGAACAGTGTCGGTATATATGACAGTGTTCCAACTAAAATATAAATAGTTGCCAATGGATTGTTAAAACAATGCATTTTTATTAATTAGTGGCCTTATGAAGATATATTTGGTGTGAGACCGGACACCAGTATCAAGGGCAGCGGCGGTGTTAACTCGAACTCTTCCAGCACATCGTCAATCAATAATGTGGTCAATGGAGTGGTCACACCGGGGAACGCTAGTGCACACGGCTCTTCCCTGGGAAGTTCTGGCAACGTTTCTTCAAGTATTACTAGCGGCCAGTCAGGTAAGTCTAGTAAATACCAATTTCCATCCAAAATGTACTCCTTGCAAATCGACGATAATCGATTTGCCAAGTAGCGCTTATTCTCAATTTCCTGCATATCAATACGTCTAGTCGATGTTTTCTCAGCATGTGTGTCACCAGGGCGTGGTGGATTTCCGACCGGCAATCGGATCTCCTATAAAATACTACATGAGCCCGACGACGGCACCATGACTCGGCGTGTGTTCCCCGCCACAAAAGGGTTCAACAGTCACAGGATTACATGGACTCCTGAACAGTACCACGTACTTCCGAATGGCGAATGAGCTCTCAACAGCCACCGGCAACCATGCAACTTACTGCTGCCTTGCAGACTGCGCTTGGATGTGCAAAGGCTAGAGGTGCGTCCTCGATCAAAAAGCCGAGTGGTGAGGGGCACCACTTGTACCAAATTCCCAAGAAACTCCATGAAATGTCATGGAGCCGGCTTATCCTCCAAAAGGAGTCAGCCGCAGTAAAGTAAAGTAAGTATGTGTGTATATGGCTGTACACTAAGCCGTTTTATTAAGGGTGACTGATAATGCAGATTGGCCGGTTCAGTTCAAATTCCCAGACGTATCAGTGCGATGATGAAAATAAATCGATCTTCGCAAACATTGGAATCCAACAAAAAAAAGCATCAATAGCATAAAAATTGCCAGTTTGGCGAACATTGGGCCTTATATTATTCTGGCAGCTGCAATTTCGTGAACCTTATCAGCAATATATGTCACTCGCTTGATATCAAATCATGAAGCTCCGGTCGATCCTGGCGATGGATTGCATCGAGTACCATGTTAAAATGCCCTACCTTACGGGAAGTAAATACAAAAGCGATCGATATCGCCGCCGATATCGCATAGTGGACTTTAGCCAGATGAAACTTAACGTTACTATTTTTATCGTGGGAGGACGATATATGTGTCGTTGTTCAAGAACTTGACTTAACATAAAAATATTATCAATACAATTTTCTCTTGAGCGGATTCCGGCCTGTTATTCTCTAGTATGTGATTCACGCGAAGCGTTAAGAAGGTGTAGGATAATTGATGCAAATAACAGATGAATTCCATTTGCTTTTCTTGAAGATAGAAAAAATGGTCGACTCACACCAAGCAAGCATCACGATCCCTCCTTCCAATATGACATGGACATGGTTGGCCAATGCTCCAGAAAATATGCCGCCACTTACCTTAAATGTAATCAGAAGTAAATCATTAAGTCATACAACTTTACGACATTTATTATAATCAAGGTTGCAATCTTGATATAAGAACCTGGTCCATTAATTACTTACATATGTCAGTATAAACTAAGAATTGTATGGTGTAGAAAAGGCAATGCATCCAGTAGACCAGTTTCGTCCTTATTGAGAACTCATTATGTACTGGCCAGAAATTTCCGCGGGCAGGGCTCGAACCTGGCACGTCTGCTTCTGATCACTGTTATGTTTAACCATTTATAGTTGATGCCATTTTTCTGATAATTGTTTTCAGACACTAAAGTTAATAGCTAATTATTACAGCTTTTTTACTTTTATTTTTATTTCTGCTTTCATGGCAATTAACGAGCAGCTCCGAACACATTTTCCGCCAGCGTTCAGTCATACCCTCTACAACGTTTAATCATCACACTACGCGATGCCAACGGTCGTAAGCGCCACGATTTGGTTCTTGCCTCAGAACACAGAGTTGAAATCATTACAGAACTTCTGGTATGTTTCCTCTTTATTAAGTTTTTTTTGGGGTACTGGGCAATACACACACAGAGACATATGTACACTTACTTTAATTTACTGCGGCTGACTCCTTTTGGAGGATAAGCCGGCTCCAATTTCATGGAGTTTCTTGGGAATTTGGTACAAGTGGTGTCCCCTCACCACTCGGCTTTTTGATCGAGGACGCACCTCTAGCCTTTGCACATCCAAGCGCAGTCTGCAAGGCAGCAGTAAGTTGCATGGTTGCCGGTGGCTGTTGAGAGCTCATTCGCCATTCGGAAGTACGGGGTACTGTCCAGGAGTCCATGTAATCCTGTGGCTGTTGAACCCTTTTGTGGCGGGGAACACACGCCGAGTCATGGTGCCGTCGTCGGGCTCATGTGGTACATATGTACACACACTAATATATATATATATATATATATATATATATAAGGTATATATGTCCATACCGGACAGTGGTCACGATTTTTTTCTTTTGAACATTTGATCATTATTTATGGCTTAGGAAATCCTTTAGTTACCTTATCCTATGGCAAGAATAGCTAATACAAACAGGAGACATTTGACAAATTTCTTATATCTGTTTTTCGCTCGGTTTTATTTGTTGACAGTCTTCTAACAGACCATTCATGAAAAGGAACTAACAGACAATACAGGGATGAAGGAATTAAACTATAGAATTGAGACTTGAATGTGTTAGCTAGTTTACTACAACTCCATCTGAAACGACAGTAAAACAGGTTTCGGCTGCTGAAGGGAACTTTGGCTACTGGCATCTGGGCAGATAGTGCTCATCAGCTTTGGTTGGCAGACTATCCGAATAAAAACCATCCTGACTAGGAATGGGCGACTTTGACTTCTTTTACAGTCCAGATATAACCATGAATAACACAAATTATAATGATTACATACCACATCGACGTCAAGCAGTATGCAATCGGTCGCCTTGTCTGCTGAGTCGTGCAGAGTGGATAAGCGAAATCAGGCACTGCAGACTCCTTCATTTCCGATTCTGCCTTCTTTCCTTCTCTTACCTCTTCACGATCTAACAATAATAATCTTTTAGTTATTATGTATATGTTGTTAATGTCATTGAGCTCCATATCGGGTTGCCAAATATCGAAAATAGTTTAAGTAGACTACCATTCATTAAACATTGATTAGGTTTCAACATCAGCGAATTTAATGTGCGGCCATTAAAACTATTCAGAAATTAAGGAGCTCTTGCACGTACATTGGATAAAATAGAAATCGATGTTTGTTGCGTATCTGAAACCAAAATACAGGATTCTACGTGCATTACAAAACTGGCTGCACCATTCTTATCTATGCGTTATTGACTTCGAACATTCGGTTCCACGGAGTTTTATGAAGCCGGTAATTAAGGTTTGGGTGTTGTCCTTAGCACACAAGCTGAAGCTTGTTTAACTGAAGTATCCTCGTGTTCGTGCGACACGTTTAAGTACATCTACTAACAGCAATGCAAAAAAGCTGTAATCAACTTTGCCTTTACGTTTTACTTGCATGTGATCCTACCAAGTGCTACGAAAGCAAATACGCTTTTTACTCCGAACTACTCTCCTTACTAAGTGAAGCAACAAGTTCAGATATAGCCGTGGTTAAGGGTGACATGAATGCTCATGTTAGACTCAGAAATTAATTTTAGGTGCAAGATACACTTTAAGCTGAACGCGCAAAGATAATTGTGAACGGCTTTTGGTTAGCTGTGCGGAACATAGATTATATTTAAGTAGTACAAACGTGAGACGTAGTATAACAATATTAACATTGAAGAAAACAAGTAATTTAAAACAAAGTACCGCAAAAGAACAATAATTTACGAAGCGGTGGATCTAGCCTAGAGGCTCTTATCCACCTAAACGAAATACTGAAATGATGCTACCTAGATCTCTGTACAACATAATCAACGACAAGTTAATTTCAGGACAAAATGACGTCAGAATTTCGGCCTCCTTTTGTTTCCCACTATATCGCTTAATAAATAGAAACGCGCCTGGAAGTTAGCCTTGCCAAATTAAGACAAAACAGACAAGCAGAAGGGAAATCTACAAAAACTCTGCAAAACGATTGAGACCGATCTAGATTTCATTCTATATTGCACAGGGTAACCTACCAATAAAAATGACGCGCCTTTGGAATCATATCCGGAAGACGAACGGGTCTTGTACTACCTAATTTGATTGTAGTTAAATTTATCTGTCCACCTGATCGCATACGCCAATCTGTCGTTGGCTTAAATTAAATTACTCTACTGAGCCACCAGCCTGATTGTATGCGTAACACGTGACTGAGACAACACAATTGGTTCAGCCCCTCTCATCTGACACTGAGGTATTTCAGCTTCACTTATATGTTGTTGCTGTTAAATTATTTAGGCTATACTTTTCTGAAATTAGCAGTCGAATGTTCGTTAACGTCCGGTTTTTGATTTTGACGGACAGTGTCTAACTAGCCTAAAAAAATTATGCTACAGATGCATTGTGCCCACAACCTTACAGACAAAGTCAGATTCTCATTTAGCCATGAGTTGTGAAAGTTAGAGAAGGCTGGTCAAGCTTTAACAATTCTCATGTTAAGCTTGTCACTGATTGCATGAGTTATTCACAT
Source organism: Eudiplozoon nipponicum (assembly GCA_029291075.1). Classification (NCBI taxonomy): domain Eukaryota; kingdom Metazoa; phylum Platyhelminthes; class Monogenea; order Mazocraeidea; family Diplozoidae; genus Eudiplozoon; species Eudiplozoon nipponicum. The sequence goes on from JAQBSW010004669.1 coordinate 52,178, forward strand.
CGCTATCAAGACATGCGAACTTGACAGCAACTTGCAATTCTTCAACTTGTCGCCACGTAGGCGGGTGTGATAATGTAGTAGTATCCTACGTTAAGTAGTTGTGTATTGCATGTCGAAAGACGGAACGCTGTATGACATTCTCACCAGGGTGGCTTGAGCAAAATCTCGATTGTCGAATAATAATGCATTATCGTCTACATAGACTCGGTTGACCAACCACCTGCCTGTGATAGCTTCGCATCTGTCATCCTGTACGCTTGGACGTTGAAGAATTTGGCACCAGACTCCGCAGCAGACTTGCCCAGGTTCGAACCCTGGCCAGTTCGTGATGAGTTTCCAATAAGGACGAAACTGGTCTACTGGATGAATTGCCTTTTCTACACTATACAATTCTTAGTTTATACTGACATATGTAAGTAATTAATGAGTCAGTTGCTTATATCAATATCGCAACCTTGATTATAATAATTGTTATCACCGCCTGCGCAACCAATGTTCGTTTAATTTAAGACAATATCCCGTTGATGACAGCCACCAGTTGATACCAGAGATAATACAATGTATATATTGTCGAATACAACATGTAGTGTAAACGTATAGCTAGTGACCAACACATCGGTGTATGGTTTGACTGGACAGTATTTACTCTTGTACACAGAGCAATCAAATTGAGCCTCAAGAGCGTGCAACACAAAACGACAATGAACAGATTCAACGGGAAGTACGCTGAGTGTGTGTTGGCGACTGAGATGGTGTCGCCAGTCGCCTATCTGGGGGCTAGTCCACAATAGCACAAGAAGTAATGCCATCCATCAGCAGATTAGAATGGAGCGTATTTAATTTGCAAGAGTATATTTAATTCTCCTACGACCACTACTTTCCTGCATTGCATTGGCGTAATATAACGCTGCATCGTTCCGCATCGCCGTACGATAATAATAATAATAATAATAATGGCACTGTCTCAGTTGAATATGAAAACTAGGTCGCCCGTTCCTTGTGCGGAGTTGAGACTGTTAGTTTACACCACATGAAAAGCGTAGTTAATCGTGTAGCTATAAATCATGTTTGTACCAACCGGGTTTTTTTTACCTAGTGGCTTAACAGTTCGTGCTCACCAGTAAATACTTCTAAAAATGAGGACCATTCGGAAGTGGTAAGAGGCTTCCTGAAAAGTAAGTAGACGAGGCTAGAATTGTATTAATCAACGGTGGTAGTGACACACTGGAATGAAGACTGTAGACTGAATTTTATGAGAGAACAGTTATAGAATTAAGACGGCTACAGTTAGAGACAGATTTTAGCATAATTGTCAAAGACCTTACTGATAGACTGCAAGTGGTGGTAACAGTTTACTCAGAACAATGCCTGCTAACAATTGGTTAAACTCTGCGCTTAGTAACTGCGTTATATTGGTTAGCGGACGCCCTTGCAGGGTTTTCTGTTTAGTAAATGTGCTTATACCAGATAATCCACTTACAACTCTTATTATTGTTGTTCGACACAGCTTAATTGTTTTTTTTTATATCGATGCCTATTTGTCACTGAAACTGAGACGTTCTGTAATTTGTTACCGCATTGTTTAATGAATGCATATGGTCTCGTTGGCAAGGTAAATAAATTGTTATTTTATAGATCGTGGTAGACTGAGGAGTTTAGGCTTCGTAGCGATGTAAACTAGCTTTGGACAGCTTAAATAAATTCAAAAACGTATAGCCCGAAATGCTTGAGGGAACCAAATTCAATTGATTTCACACTGCCACCAATATATGTATGCACTATCTGGAGACAACTGCCCCGATGCGAAAATTTGTCGAGTCGGCATTATTTGGTAAATATCCGGATCATAAGATTCCATGTGTAGAATAATGGAGATGAAGTGTTGGAGGAATTCTTACTTCAAGCGTATTAGACCACAGAGTTGTTGTCAAATTATCGTTCGTGTCGGTTACAATCATAAACTATGGTGAATTTGAGTGAGATGTTCACGGAAAGGGTATGTACTTGTGTGTATTATGAAATTTAATTCTCATAGTTAGTTCCGCATGCAAACGTGAATTGTAACATAAAATACATCAAGGGGCCAAAGAATATTGGGTTCAAAACAAGGACATTTAGTTATGCTATATTGTGTTGATGGTACTTTGTAACTTTCAGTGAGGGTTCTTGCTGTTTTTTATATACAGTACTTTTTTAATGTTTAAAAATTGTCTGACCTCGTTTTTTATAAAGTAAAAGTTATCTCCGCTCGCGAAATGTCCTATGTTAATGATATGCTCAGTAATTTCTGAGTTAGCGTATGGTGTCGCTGCTTTCTGAATCAAATTCTGTGTCAGGTGTTGAAGTATTCGATTACTTTCACAGGCTCTAGTGGCCTCATGGGATCGCAAACAAACTTTAAGACCAAATCGAGACTCAATCGGCATATAAGCTAGTTCATATAATTTACACCAGTGCAGTACAAAATTATTTGGCAGAAAAACTGAATGACATTTTATCGGAGATGAAGAGGCGACATCGGTTGAAATTAACACTGAAAAAGAGGTTATTAAGCCACCTAGGCGTATGAATTAATTATGTGGATTGTGTATGGAGTAAATTAATTAGGTAATCATTGTTTTGTACGTTCATAAAAGTAATGGGGGTTGCTAGTTAATTTTGTCGTTTGCCTTTTTTGTATATTTCCTTGCATTTGTTCCCGTAGACTCACTTTTACTCGTTTTATTCGTTTGATCCTGTTTACTCAGGTACTAGAATATATTTTCACACCGATATAACGTCTGCGCTAGACAACCTATCAACCGAGATACTTTGGCGCAGAACTAACAAATATGCAATTGTTTATTAGGTATCGCGCACCTAGTAACAAATAAGTTCAAATTTAACCAGAAGGATAGACCAAAATTTTCATGAATGGAACTTATAACCATGCACTCTCGTTTCTTGCTGACTCCGTCGTAAAGGCCATCCCCTCCTCAACGTGGTACGACGGTGTCAACCATGTCTCGATAGCCGATCGTACATGGGCTAACGGGGCTATGGCGGTGGTTTCACCAGGGCGTGGTGGATTTCCGACCGGCAATAGGATCTCCTATAAAATACCACATGAGCCCGACGACGGCATCATGACTCGGCGTGTGTTCCCCGCCACAAAAGGGTTCAACAGCCACAGGATTACATGGACTCCTGGACAGTACCCCGTACTTCCGAATGGCGAATGAGCTCTCAACAGCCACCGGCAACCATGCAACTTACTGCTGCCTTGCAGACTGCGCTTGGATGTGCAAAGGCTAGAGGTGCGTCCTCGATCAAAAAGCCGAGTGGTGAGGGGACACCACTTGTACCAAATTCCCAAGGAACTCCATGAAATGTCACTGGAGCCGGCTTATCCTCCAAAAGGAGTCAGCCGCAGTAAAGTAAAGTAAGTTTCTTGCTGACTGGTATCTCATTAGTAGAAGCTAGTATTACGCCCTTTACACACTATATACTTGGGTGAGAAAGTGCATAAGGCGACTTCAAAGTAACAAAGAGTAACGAGTGTGGAGAAGTAGTTGGAATTCTTAATTTTGTTGAACTTTAGCATACATTGAATTTCATTTTGTTGATACCATGTACCGACTCGGCAACCATTATCGTGTTACCGTGTAATTTTTCAGTACTATGATGTTTTTATCGGGTACAGACTCACTATTCATAGTATTAATATCCTTTTAAGACTCGATATATATATATTATAGAGTGAATTAGTATTGAAGTCGCATTGTCGAAGATTTCATATGATGTAAGCATCACTAATGCAGGCTTACACATTCGTTTTAGCGATTGTACCGTCCTGTTTTCCCACATTCCTCACCAAAATAGATAGAGGGTAAGCGGCGCAATACCGACTTCTACGGATGATACGTCAGTAAGCACGAAACAAAGGTGCACGAGATTATACTTTCCGCTCATGCGAACTTTGGTTTATCCTTCTAGTTACAACTGAACTAATTTATTACAAGGTGCGCAAGCTATGAACTTCATCAAGTATTCATTTATAAAAAATTTGATACAAATTATGTGAAATCATCAATGCATGGTTTAAGAAGTAGCAGTATTCTCTGATTCTATGACATCTAAACTTCTAAATTCTTTCTGTTGTAGAGTGCTGGACATTAACAAGAAATCTTAATGTGTTGCTATGCTTATGCACTTTTATTAAACCATACACTATTAATGCCACTGTATCTTTTATATGAGCGTGGTACCATGTGATGAATAAAATTCCAAATTAGTAATCATATTCTTTAAATCAAGTTTGCGTGCTTGAAGTAAACACCAATCCCATTGTATTTAACCGGTCATCGAACAAGGTAACAAAACTACCGCCAGCTGCAACGCACTAGGTAACAAAACTACCGCCAGCTGCAACCCGCGCAATTAATTATTGTTTAAATAGTAATCATATTATTGATTTATAATGTTACTTTACCTTGTAATATGTCAGTTGGATGTTTGTTTTTTTAAATTATGTGCTTCAGCACAAGTTCACTGTACTAACATTTCTTCATTATAATTAGATTGACTCATAAGAACTCTAGCTCGTGTATCCTTTTTTAGATGTACAATATTGTTCGATATTAATTCATCTCTAAGCTATTGAATTTCGTAATTTGGATTCTATTTATTGTATTGGTGAATTAACGATTGTGAAAATGTTTAATTCTAATTGAACATTTGCCTTATCTGAAAACAGTTGTGTCGTCTTAACAGCTTCCTCATTTGCATCGTTTCTAGATGATCTCTCATTTAGAATTGATATGCTTCAATTACGCTTGAGCTGTTCAATTTGATTTGTTTGAAGATACTCTGCTTCACGATTAGCTACGATTGAACATATTTCTATCTAAGGAAGATCTTGAAATTACTAAACCAGCCAACTAGTATGACCACTCGGTAACCTTTTATAGTGCCCACTGCTGTCTTCATTGTCTTTCACTCGATGTGTACTGCGAAACGAGGACCAATCGAATCTTGTCGCAACTGATAGTGCAAATCTACTACCCACGAATGAAAACCGTGGTTACTATAAATGTGACGATCACACTGCGCAATCATCCAAGAAATATCTATACATTTGAAATAATGTTGTTGCAAACAATAAATGCATGCCAATTTTACTTTTTTTCCCTAAGTATTCAAATTTATGTCTATCTAAATCACGAGCCAACGTGATCTAATACTATTTACAGAAACATCGCGCTTCAGAGACGTATCATAAGCATTTGAATGAAGCGAAACTTTAAATATAAAACATACAGGAATAATGCAATGTTTAAAGAAATTGTCGAAGTAGTCTTTGCAATAAAAGTTGACAGCAGTGATGGTATATTTTTTAACTAAATATTGTTTATCAGAAGTAAATTTTTGCGATACTAGGTATTTTAAATAGTTTCCTTGTCTGTGCTAAGACTTACATATGATGTGTATGGTGTATGCATGAACGTTTTGTGTATGTAAATTGTTCTGTCTGTATACGTATGCGTACGTCAGTTGCACTATTTTGTGCATGTATAAATGCACAACTGTTACAGCTTTGCTAAAGGAAGCGGAAAAACGTCCGCACACACAAACGCGCGCGCGAATAAACAATTCACCAGTGTACATTCAAATCATGTACAAATTTAGTTTTTAGATTTAGTTGAGGATTAAGGATGTTGCATACAACAGCCCCCGCAATGCGTCGTTCTTTTTCGTTTTTTCGCTTTTCAGTACACTTGAAAATCTGCTTTATTTGAAGTGCGCATTTCATAAACAATGCATTTAGCTATTATGTAAATAAATAATTCTTGTACAAGTGTGATATTACTTAATTAATTCAAGGGTACGAGAATCAGATAAACACTTTATATATATATATATATATATATATATATATATATATATATATATATATATATATGTATATGTATATACATATATACCCGTAGCCATAGAACTTCCGGTCTAACTATCAGTGGTCACTAGCTAGTCAGCCCGCGAAAGGTAGCATGAACCTTGTCGGGTCTAACGGGGCACAAACATCATCCCGTTTCATGTGAAGCCTCGAGTTTGGTTTGACTTCGTTGTGACACTTAGCGTTAAATGTGTAGTGACGGATTGAGAGCAAGTGTGTCGGACTTGAATGGTAGGTTTCGATTGCTGAAGGCATCTTTGGCCACTGGTATCAGGGCAGATAGTGCTCATCAGCCTTGGTTGGAAAACTCGGAATGCAAAGCTTATTCAGTAGAAATGGGCGACCAAGTGTTCTTCTTATGCCCATATATAACCATGAACGATACGGACTATAATGATTACACATTTCATTGGCCGTTACACAGTACAAAAACTGGCTCCTTATCTGCTGAGTCGTTCAGGATAGATAAGCGAAATCAGGCTGCTATAGCCACCTTCATATGTGATTCTGCCTTCTTTCCTTTCCTTTCTTTTTCTCAATCTAACAATGACGCTCATATCACTGAGCCCAATATCGGGTTATCAGATATCGAAAATAGTTTAAATAGATTATGATTCATTAAACATAGGTTAGTTTTTAACTCTGTGGCATTTCATGTTGGAACATTAAAACAAACTGGACAACGAAAAGCTATTGCGCGTATGTGGGATAACTTATAAGTAGCTTTATGTTGCGCATTTGAAACCAGAATACTGAATGGTACGTGTATTGCAGAACTGGGTGCATCATTCTTATCAACGCGTTATTTGGGTCGAACCTCCGGTTCCATGGAGTTTTCACAAACAAATAATTTGGATGTCGGTGTTGTCCGTAGGACACGTGCTGAAGCTTGCTTAACTGAATGGATCCCTGTAAGTATTCGTCTTTGTGCGGTACATTTAAATATATCTACTAAAATCATTGCTAGAAACCTTACTCAACGTTGCCTTTTCAGTGTATGTGCTTATGAACCCAAAGAATGCAGCACAAATGAAGGCAAGAACGCTTTTCAATTCGACCTAAGCGACTGTCGGATAGCTGCTCGTAGCATAGATTATACTAAATTAGTACAACCGTCAGACGTAGTGTAAGAAGTTGCGCCAAATAGCGTCCTCCAGCTCTCGGACAACGGTGGACTCAAATAGGTCATGGAACAATTCATCATCATCATCTTACGCAGTCGTTCAAAAGTCATAAGTGACTAATGTTTCACTGCCATAAGAAGTAAAAAACATTTAAATAATAACAGAAATAATATTCTAGACAAATTATTAGTGGGATTTACGTGAGAGAGAGAGAGAAGGAATACCTTGCTACTATCAGGATAACTCTCAGATATGAGGCAACCTACAACACCATTATGGCCAGGTTAGCATTATTATAAGGTGACATGAGAAATGCAGCTTCCTTGGTCATGATTATATGTGGACATTAAAAGAACACCGTGTCGCGCATTCCTATAAATGTTTTTTATACGTAGTTATCCTTGTCCTAGATAGTATGCCAGCTAAGGCTGATGAGCACTATCTGCTCAGATGCCAGTGACCAAAGTTTCCTTCCGCATCCGAAACTTGCCCTTCACACCAAGTTCCACCAGGCTCGTCTCATAACCATATTCGTCGCAATGTAAGACGCCAAACTAAGCGCGGTCTAAATATCGATCCTTAATCCTTGTAAAACAGAAAGGCTGCAGAAGTGGAAGAAGTGTTCGCGTCAAGTAGGATTCGCTGTTTGTTCCGACTAATTCGCGTAGCAGGTCCGAGAAATGGAAAGTTGGCAAAACTATAAATGCTAGCAACAACCATCGAATGACCGATAAAATAAATCGTCTTGATAGATGGGCTGAACACTTTTAAGATAAATGTTCATGTGCTTCAGTGTCAGTTCCGATTCCCGAAAGAGTGCCTGTATCAATGGTGTGGAATTTTACTCTCGAAGACCCATCAGATTTAGAAATACGAGATGCAACCCGATCTCTTTGCTTACAGAATTATATAAGGATGGTGGCGGTATAATTTCGAGAGTGTTCACTAACCTCTTTCGTATTAAATTGAGAGAGAGGACCGTACCGCGTGCTTGGAATGTGTCAGCCATCATCCGTTACTTAAAAAAACAATCTTAATGCGTGTGATAACCATCGTGGTAGTAACTAAAATTTTACTGCTATATGATCATATGAAGTGAAATTAAAAAAAAAGATTTTTTTTATAAATAAACATTTGACTTCTTATGGTCATATGGCAATGAAATGTTAGTTACTATTGGATCTTGTATGGCTTGGCATGACCATATATATATGTATATATTATACGTGCTGCTTCCTTGCAGTAAGTCGATCATCAGTCCTACCTTTAAAAAAGCTATCGTAATTCGTGTGATCAACACCATGGTATACGCTTGACTTTGGTCGTGTTTAGGTTAATGTGCCTCGATTTACTTACGCCGTCTTAGCCCTTCGCGTGAATCACATGCTAAAGAAGGACAACCCGGATTCCGGTAAGAGCAAGAGTGCTCAGATAAACTTTCTATCTTAAGGTAAGTTCCTGAATTGTGACATCTATACCGCCGTTACACAATAGCAGTATTTCTAGACTTTCGGGATGCATTTGACTCAGTGGATGGCAATGCTTTATTCGATATTATGTAGAAAGTGGTATGCTAACCAAATTTCTTAATATAATTGGCGCTCACTACACAAACACTGTTGATCGCTTTAAGGTCTAAAACGAATTAACGCCTAACTTTAATACCATCACTCCTGCTTATCAAAACTGTCCAATTTCACATTTTTTAACAATTTTGCTATTGATGTTATCAACAAGACTAGTTCATTCGTTCAGGATGCGGGTATCGCAGATCTCCTGGACAGTGGATTTTTCAATCTTAACTATACAGACGTTATTGTGTTATAATTCGTCAAAAGAAATGCTGATCAAACCCTCCTGAATAGATTACTATGAATTTTTCCGTGTTTTTGGTCTGAAATTCGTACGCTTTAAATGCAAGATTCTTTTACTGGATCACATACCACACACGCTAAGTCTACAGCGTGACAATCTGGGAATAGTTGGTACGTTATCATTCGTTGGCAGCTTTATCATTCCTAGCGATCACATATGTATTGTGCTGAACAGGAAATATCGCTTGTCAAATTTCTATGCAGTCCCCAATTTTTAGGCGGGGTGACTCAGACGTGCCCAGGTTCGAGCCCTATCGGCGAGTGAAGAATTCCCAGGAAGGTCGAAACCGGTCAACTTGACGAATTTCCCTTTTTACATTGTACAATGCTCAGTTAATACTGATAAATTTGTGTATATAATATGATTGGTGTTTATAGCAATATTCCAAAGTTAACTTAAGAAATTTTCTCAACCTTCGCCATTTGTGGAGAAAGGCTAGTATTTATTTCTAAATTGACGTTCAGTACTGTTATACGCTACTGGGACTTAACCCATTAGAGTTGATGAATTTAGACGCTTACAGGCATTCGATTATCGTTGTTTGAGAAGCAAAGCACATAAGTTATGATCGACAAATAACGATCGCTGTCATTTGTAGACGTAGTTCTTCATCGGCTAACCAGTATTCCTCGGTGGATAAACAAAAAAGCTACATTAACTGCTTTGACGCGGTCACGTTTTGCGCTTGCCTCCAATTATATCGCCATTTAGAGCATTATTGTATCACTCAGCGCCAGATTGGTGTAAGAAATAAAAAGCACGGATTTTAGCTTGACAGACGAATATAAAGACAACTAAATTCAAATAATGTAGTAAAGGGCTAGCTCGTCTACGTGTATCTCGCAGTTCTTGGTTGGAAACTCTGCGCGATATGCCATCGAGTGGAGCTCAGTGGCGATCTTGTTGCAGATGTCTAGTAGAATCATAGCTGTGCTTTTTGACGCAACTCAGTGAAAACAGCAAGGAAGCTGTATTGTCAATTTTGTGTAGATCATTAGTTTGCTTCATTTCTGAGTGCTAATCAGGTTAGTATACTCATATTGTAGAAAAGTTTCGTCGTTTTTGGGAACTCATGAGGTACTGCCAAAAATATTGCCGTGGGCGGAGCTCGACCCGGAATGCATTCTTTCGGGAGTCGCTTTTATGATTAAACGCTTTTCGGCTGCTCGATTGCAGGGAGCGTGTTATTAGAACTAACATCCTGGATGCGTCCTATTTTTTAAAGGTTTACTGACACATACTGTCTTTCTGTTGAGTTTGTTATACTGAGGGATTTCGCAATCGCAAGCAAAGTGAATGTGGTGGTACACGTTGTTAAATACATTGTGCATATCTCTTTTGACATCTCTGTTTACGATTATGAATGTGTCATTAATGTATCTCAGATAGGTATGGTAGTGTTTTTCAATTAGTTTTTGTAGTTTTTCTGGTATCCTTAACAACATGCAAACATCAGCTAATTTACAACCTTATGGACTGACCGTCGCTACTCTATCAATTTATATAAAATATTGTCTATATGCGCGTTTGCATATTTGTTTGTCTGTATGAAGTTAGATATATTCGTGGGTATGTTCGTATATCTGTATGTATATGTGTATGTAGGTATTTATGTATTTATCTATGTATTATGCCTGTATATATATGTGTGTATATGGCCCGTAGCCATAGAAATTCCGGCTTGACGACCGGCGGGCTCAAGCTAGTCGACCCGGGATTGGTAACATGAACCTTGCCGGGCCTTAAAGGGAAAGCCATCATCCCGTTTTATGTAAAGCCTCGAGTTTGGTCTAACTGCACTGTAACTTTTTGTTAAATGTGTAGTGACGGAATGAGAGCAAGCGTTCCAGACGTGAGGGGCAAGTTTCGGCTGCTGAAGGAAACTCTGGCCACTGGCATCTGGGCAGATTGTGCTCATCAGCTTTGGTTGGCAGACTATCTAGGAGAAGGAAAATCATCACTAGGAATGGGCGACCTAGTGTTCTTTTACAGTCCACATATATATAGTCCTGGTTATGGGTGACATGAATGCTCAAGTTGGTCGCTTAAGCAACACAGAATTTCATTTAGGTGGAAGATACACTCTAAGCTCGACTCGCAATGATAATGGTGAACGGCTTTTGGATAGCTGCGCTGAACATAGACTATATTTAAGTAGTACAAATTTCAGACGTAGTGTTAAACGTTGTGCTACATGGCGTCCTCCAGCACCCGGACAACGGTGGACTCAAATAGATCATGTAGCAATTAGTTATAGATGGCGTGGTTGCATCCAGGATTGTCGCTCTTTTTGGAACACTTATGTCGACTCGGACCATGCACTTATCCGTTGTAGATTTGCTCTAAAATTTTCCGGGAAAATAATTAAGAATAAACCCCAAATTGATGTAGGCAAACTCGAACAACCGTCCATCCGACAAAACTATGAAAATATTCTTAAGGCTAATCTAACTGGTCTGAATAGCGAAAATCCGAATATACTTTGGTCCAAGATAAGTTCCACTATGCACAATGCAGGTACTACTGTATGTGGCATAGCAGGCCCCCGTAGAAATAATCACTGGCTCTCTGTAAAATCTATGGAGATACTCGAAATAAGGCGCCAAATTCCACCTGGCTCGACTCATAATAATACCCGTCGCAATATAAGACGCAAACTTATGCGCAGTCTAAAAGGCGATCTCGAAAGCTTTTGGAGCAGAAAGGCTGAAGAAATGGAAGTAGCTTTCGCGTCAGATAACAGTCGCTGTTTGTTCCAACTTATACGCACAACAGGTCCGAGAAAGTTAGAAGTTAGCGAAACTATAAATGATAGTAACAACGAATTAATAACCGATAAAATAAGTCGTCTTGACAGGTGGGCTGAACACTTTAGAGATCAATTTTCTTGGCCACCCGCGTCAGTTCCGCTTCCCGAACGCATGTCTGCATCAACAGTGTGGAATGTTAGTCCCGAAGAACCATCCGAGTTAGAAGTACGCGATGCAATCCTATCTCTTAAGCGCCGCAAAGCCGCCGGCCCCGATGATCTGCTTCCGGGATTGTTTAAGGGTGGTGGCGATATAATTTCAGGAGCGTTGACCAAACTTTTTCATACTATATGGAATGAGGAAACCGTACCACTTGACTGGAATGAGTCGACCATCATTCCCATCTTCAAAAAAGGCAATCGTAATTCGTGCGATAACCATCGTGGTATAAGTTTGACTCCGGTCGTATCAAGGTTATTTGCTTCGATTATCCTACGTCGTCTTAGCGCTTCACGTGAATCACAAACAAGAGAAGAACAGGCCGGATTCCGCGCAGGACTTACTTTTTACTTTTCTTCGGCTGACTCCTTTTGGAGGATAAGCCGGCTCCATTTTCATGGAGTTTCTTGGGAATTTGGTACAAGTGGTGTCCCCTCACCACTCGGCGTTTTGATCGAGGACGCACCTCTAGCCTTTGCACATCCAAGCGCAGTCTGCAAGGCAGCAGTAAGTTGCATGGTTGCCGGTGGCTGCTGAGAGCTCATTCGCCATTCGGAAGTACGGGGTACTGTCCAGGAGTCCATGTAATCCTGTGGCTGTTGAACCCTTTTGTGGCGGGGAACACACGCCGAGTCATGGTGCCGTCGTCGGGCTCATGTGGTATTTTATAGGAGATCCGATTGCCGGTCGGAAATCCACCACGCCCTGGTGACACCACCGCCATAGCCCCGTTAGCCCATGTACGATCGGCCATCGAGACATGGTTGACACCGTCGTACCACGTTGAGGAAGGGATGGACTTTACGACGGAGGTTGTATATATAATATTTTTACGGTAAAGCAAGTTCTCGAACAGAGACATTTATATCACCGTCCCACAATAGTCGTCTTTCTAGACTTCAAGGGTGCATTTGATTCGGTGGATCGCAATGTTTTATTCCATATCTTGTCGAAAAGCGGTGTGCCCACTAAATTTGTTAATATTATACGAGCTCTCTACTCAAATAATTCTGGTCGCGTTAAGGTTTACAACGAATTAACGCATAACTTTACAACCAGCAGTGGTGTTCGTCAAGGTTGTCCACTTTCCCCATTTTTGCTTAATTTTGTAATCGATGCTATTATGAACAACACTCTCTCACACAGTCAGGACGCTGGAGTTGAAGTTCTCCCGGGAGATAAACTAGTCGATCTTGACTATGCGGACGATATCGTACTATTATTCGACAATCAGCATGCTGCCCAGACCACTTTAAATAGATTAGCAAACGTTGTTCCGTCTTTCGGTATGAAATTCGCACCCTCTAAATGTAAGATACTGTTACAGGATCACCCACCACTCACTCCAACGTTGCGAATGCAGAATGAAGATCTTGACATAGTCGACAGGTTTACATATCTTGGGAGCTCTATCAATAACGTAGGCAATATGTCCGACGTGGTGAGAATACGGATCGCGAAAGCTAGAGTAGCTTTCTCGAACCTTCGTAATTTATGGAGAAACGCGAATATTTCACTTTGCCTTAAAGGTCGTGTTTACAATGCATCTGTACGCGCAGCCTTATTATACGCTAGTGAAACTTGGCCACTTAGAGTTGATGATCTGAGACGCTTATAGGCATTCGATCATCGTTGTTTGAGAAGTATAGCACATGTTGGTTACCAACAACGAATAACTAACGTTGACATCCGTAGACGTATTTTTGGATCTGACAATAAGTGCTCGTCTTTAGAAAAGCAAATAAGGCTCCATCAACTTCGTTGGCTCGGTCACGTTTTGCGTATGCCCTCATTCCGATTGCCCAATAGAGCTCTGTTCTCTCATCCAGCACCAAATTGGCGTAAGAAACAAGGTGGGCAGATTTTGACATGGCAGAAACAATTAAAGTCACTTACATCCAAATTGGGTAGTATAAGATCCACTCGTCTGCCGGGATGGGGTCCTCGTGCACATCACAGTTGGTTAGAAACCCTTAGCAATATGGCAGCGAATCGAGCTCAGTGGCGATCTTGTTGCAGATGTATAGTAGAATCATCTTCGTAACTTTGTTTTCTTAGCAGGGCAAAGTTAGCTGCGAGGTTCGGTTTGTTTATGACGTGATACGGTGAAATCCGCAAGGAAGCTGTATTGCTGATGTCGCCTTGCCCGATTGCTAACTTGGCCATAATGGTGTTGTGGAGAGGTTTAGTTTGCCTCATTTCTGTGAGTTATCCTGATAAATTTACTCATAGTAGCAAGGTTTTCCTTCTCTCGTAAATCTCAATAATAATTTATCTA
>JAQBSW010004670.1:0-66351 GCA_029291075.1 Eudiplozoon nipponicum
ATATATATATATATATATATATGTTTAAATAACAGTTAGGTACTGTTAATAGCGGAGAACTAATATATATGTAATTGTGTATAAGGTGTTGCGCACCTAGTAAAAAATTAGTTCAATATTACCAGATGGACACCCCAAAGACATGAACGGAATTTATAATCTCGTGCATTTTTCTTCCGTGCTTACTGGCGACTCTTCAGTAGGAGCCAGTATTGCACTCTTTACCTTCTATATATTTGAATGAAATATGTAGGAATATAGGGCGGTACACTACGGTAAACAAAATACAGTTGATTAAAAGGCATTTAACACTGCATCCAATTGCGTTACGAATATTGACGGCAATAAACAGAATGTCCATTTAGTTGTATTTAGTTGGCTTTTGCATGTTCTGGCATTTCACAATGTGGCTTACAAGCTAGTTAACTGTCATTTGTTTTACCTTGCGTGAAATTGTTTAATGATGTATCGTTAAAAGGACATGAATAATTCCGTTTATAGTTTTTTTCATCATAAATTTTATTTTCATACACTCGACATATATAACGTATTATTGTTTTGGACAATGGACAACACAAAGGCAAGTACCAGTATAGTTGGCGAATACAATCTTCCTTATTAATTTCATAGCTTTGGCTTAGAGCAGCAGTTAAGTATGGATAATATTGGTTCTATTTTTCTAATCATGACTATATTCTTGAAGATCGTTTATTTCATTCGATGCTAATCCATGGCAAACGATTTCAACTGATAACTTCCTGAAGAATCTGATTGTTTAATTTTTCCATATAGTCATTGGAACCATACTACTTAATAGTCTAAATCGTAAAATTGTTAGGTTCCATGGTAAACTAGTACTGATCACTGAATCACTAACAGGAGATTTAGGTGACTTGCTGTGTTAAAATATATGATCGTACTGAAGATTCTGATTTATACAAATTAAGTATATCCACTAATAAATCTTTTCTGCATCAAGTTTCTAACTTCAAAATTTACCCGTCATGCGCCTGCAAACTTTTTACAAATGTTCGAAACAATTATTTCGTTGGTTTTATTTACAGATATATATATATATATATATATATATATATATATATATATATATTCTAATCCTATATTAATTTGGAATTCAGAATTTATAAAATTCCTATTACTCTTTCCATGGGCAAAATATGAAATTTTATCAGACACAGAACTTCTTTCTCATTTTCTTCCCAAGCATCTACAGATGAACATCTCTTTATGTATAAATAAATAGGCAAAACAAGATAGAGAAATGTTAATATGGAGAGAGTGTGAAATAAGGGAACAACCAATCAACTTCGTGCGTCACCTCCAGTCCAAGCTCAATACCTGAACATGCTTTTCTGCTTTCATAAATTCGGCTGCAATTCGTTTAACGATAAAGCTGCGTACATGGCTAGCTCCCTTTTGTTATTGCAAATAGTAATTATTTTAAATGCCACATCTGGAGAACTTACGTGTGAGGTTTCAACAATGTGTTGCGCAATTGCAAACGTGTATTAACCATTTGATTTGAAACAGGCGTTTAAGTTACAATGTTCTCTCATTCAAGAAATTAACAGTTTGGTCGATTGACCTACGTAAGTTGGTCGACAATTTGCGCATGTATATTGGTAAATAATATTTGATGTTGACACTAACGGCTAGTTCTCTTTTGTTTTTTGTAACGGCAAGTGTGTGACCTTAATTAACAACCGTAGTTTAGCTGCACTAAATGTGCGTGATAATGCCGCTTCAACTTTCTTTTGTGCAATCAAATGGTGAATACACGTCTGCAATTGCGCTACACATTGTTGAAAAGATATCACATTACATTAATATTTTCATTAAGTCTCGTATGTATAAGTAAATTTCAATAAATTTAACATGTGATTTATCAACATCTGAACATCCAGCAGTTATATCAATGCATACGCTATTTCAAATTTGATACAATCCTTATGATAATTGCAAATAACAGTTTTCTTAATTAATCGAATTTAAAAAAATTATTTATGATATAAATAATAACAGATTTATCATTGAAGTTCTCTGATTTGATAATTGGAGATATTAAGGTATAATTCGTGTAATTTTATGCATAAATAGGAATCGAGACTAGCAATTGCTTATTTGTAATGTTGACTAATATGATGGTATAATGCATAAATTTTCCAATATAATAATACGTATAGTAGATACAAAAATTTAAAGAAAGTATGTTGCTGATCACAGTTATAAACTTTGTGAATTTTCAAAAAGAAAATAACCTCCCCGCAACGTTTACAATTAAGGACGAGAGACCGCCAAATGCACAATTCTAGTTCGTACTTCGTGAATCTTACTTATTGAATTCATATAGGTACCAGTTCACTGATTCAAGTGGAATACATTTATACAAAAGCCCATACTCCGAAACAATAACGTTTGCAGTAATACAAACAATAATCTGATAGCGTATATTGCGCAGAACACAGGGCCATAACTTTAAAACATTTCTTTGTCCAGATTCTATCTTATTTGTCAAACCCCTTTCCATTGGATTCCAAGAAGCGACGGGATATTTTAGTATCGGCCTAATCCAAATAATATATATTAGTAATTTTATATCATTCGATAAGATAATTCAATTAAATAGCGCAGCTAACTATTCTTTTAATTATTCTTTCAGCAGAAACTGTACATTGAATATTTATGCCTAAATATCTAATTTCATGCTGAAGTTTGATCTTAAAAAACATCATTAATCAGAGCATCAGGAAAATTAGAATACTTAAATTCTGTTCTATTACCGATTTGTAATGCTTTCGTCTTTTTACAGCTTATTCTCAGCTATAGAGCTATTAACTACTTACTCAACTCAAGCAATTTTAGGGAGAATTTGATATTTCTTAGATCTATTGGTAAGATTATTTTTAAATCATCAGCAAATTTGCGAACTCGACCATTAAGGACCTTAGTTTGCATATGAGAAAATATAATTGTCCCAAGCTTGATTCATATGAAACACCACTTGTTACATTTAGTGGTATTCATCTAATATTATTTACTTGAATACTTATTCTTCTATCATATAAATGATACCTGAGTTACCTAAAAATATTCTGATCATTATTAAATGAATTAATCGTCTTTAAAATAGCATCAAAAGATATAGAATCGTAAGCTTTGAAATATCTATAACGAAAATAAATGCAGAAATTTTTTCCCCTCGAGTGTAATTGCATACTTGCACATTAAAAGCATATTAGTTATTGTCGATCGATCTTTCGTAACGCCGATTTGACTTATACCAAAATCAACCAGCAGCATAATATCTAAATGATCTAGTTTCAGTCGTTCTTCAAAAATAGCTTGCTTACCTTAGTCAACGATTTAGATACGATCATTAGAATTTCGATTGGTGTTTTTATATCATTCAGAATTCTGTTTGTAAAAATGCAGAGCGCATTTATAATAGTTAGAGGTAATTGAAGCAGATTATCAATCAATATACCAAGGTGATTTTTGTTTTTTTTAGATTTGACTTTTAATATTTATTTTATCAATTTATCACTGTATGTTGACAGTCCTCATTCCTGTTTACCAAAATGATCCGTTCGATGCATCATATTGCTTTCATTCTGTGGATTACCTATCAAACGGAAAAATAATTCCTCTAATTCACAGAGCGATTCATACTCAGTATTATCTACCGGTTTTATGTGCTTTAATTTCTCCTTACATTTACTGTAATCATTTAGGAGTTAGTATCCTAGTCTAGGATTGCTCTTTAGTTTACCCAATATGATTCTTTCTGGCCTTTAAAGAATTATCAGCAGTGATGACTTAATTTAATTATAAATCAGATATAGATTCATTTTAATACTATTGATGAGACTATATTTCAGTGTGTTATCTCTTTTAATTCTTAGTTTACATAATTTTCTATCGATTCTTTTCTGTATGATTTCCGTAAACGTAGATCAATAAAATCAATTAAATAATAGCGTTGAAACAGAAGAAACAAATTCATTAGTGTTCATAAAGTAACAACATTCATAATCGAACATTTCATTTAATGCTCAGAAGTGATTCCAGTTAATTCTGAAGGGATCAAAAAAGATTCATTTAAATTTTTTTCGCATTTAATTTTCGAGTTGTATTGTTTATATGTAATTGAATTGTACAGTATAGCTCACGCAGAAATCCACGTTTGCATTATGTAAGAAGACCACATACTTAGAGATAACGCTTTTTTAACAATAATAGGCGAAGGCAATTATTATGCATTCCGCAACTTCATCAGTTACGCATATCACATATACACTCCCGAACATCATGGACCTCAATGTCTAGCATACACTAGCTCGTTTGATCTTATCGAATTCATCTAAGTGACAGGAAACTAAAATTTATACTTCGCATCAGCTATTGCAGGTAATTCACACTACAAGTCTAAAAACCTATGAACACCACCCTACTTTTCTTCATGCGCTATTACCAAAAAATATAGATAAAACTATTTCTAGCAATAACAAATATTTATTTTACATCATATCATTTTTAAAGAAATTAAAGAGCATGCACCAGCCAAGTATTAGCACATTATGATAGATATTTGTTTAAAAAAAGGGCATACCATTAACATTGTTCGAAGTATTAATCAAGCCACGCAAGGAGGAATTTTTATTTTCTTTTTCCTTCGTGTATAGAGTAAAGTGATGAAACTGGTCAAATTATTTTCCAACATCTTGTTAATAAATTAAAAGTAATATACGCAAGTTAGTCGACTTGTACTCGAGCAATGACTGCGAGCAATCCATAAAGCAATCACGGACGACCTGCATTTACATATAAGCACAATGCAATTCTTATGCAACATACTCTGACCTGCTCGCTACCTGCGATTGTTGTTGCCTTTCTGTTGCACTGACTATCTACTCCTTTAACCTCGTTTTAGAATAGAATATCTTTACTTGGATTAAAACCACACATGTTCCGTCAAATAGATAATAATATTGGAGAATATACAATATAAAAAAGATAACATAACTTAAATATGTGCAATTTGTCTCATATAGATAAGTCAATTTCTCTCATTATACTGTACAATATATCAACATCAAAAAATTCGGTTTTAATATCACTAAATACGTCATATCAATTTTGATATAGTTATTATGATATAGGAAAAAACGGTCTTATTAATAAGTCGCATTTTTACAATAATTGATTATATAAAGTGTAATAGATTCATCATCGAAATAGGAAAAATTAAGGTATAATTCGAGTGTAACATTATGTAAAAAATAGGAACCATGACTAGCAACTAATTGTATGTATTGTTGACTAACATGCTGATATAATGCATAACATTTCAATTTTACTAATACATAACGTGGAAATAAAATCTCAAGAAGGTATGTTACTGATCACAATTATCCTTGCCTTTTATTCAATCACGAGATAGTTTTATCATAATCAAAATTAAAAAGATCAGCAGGGTTGTAGATTTTTTCTGGTTCAGTACATAAAAATTTAAAACACATCTTAGATGGGTGCGTTTCTCTAAGCCCCTTTGGCAATTGATTGTAAATCTTGCAAATTTTCGAAAAAGATTAACTTACCCACAACATTCCCCACCAAAGGAGGAGATATCGCCAAATGTCCGGATCTAGTTCAGACTTAATGAATCTTTCGTATTTGATTCATATAGGCTTCAGTCCACTGGTTCAAATGGAAAACTTTTATGCAGTAGCACATCCTCCGAAACCACAAAGTTTGCAGTGATACAAACTGTAATCTAGTGTTGTAAATAGTGTAGGAGATAGGGCTAATTTGTTTCACAACTTTTCTTTGTACAGCTTCTATCTTGTTTGACAAATATTTTTTCATTGGTTTCCAAGTAGCAGCAGCATAATTTAGTATCGGTCTAATCCAAATAATATACATTTTAAATTATATATCATTCGCTAAGATATTGCTATTTATAAGTGCCCATCTGTTCTTGGCACTGCCTACTATACTTTCAATATGTCTCTCAGCAGAAGCTGTACATTAAACAGTCATGCCTAAATCCTTAATTTCTTGCAGAAGTTTAATCTCAAAAACATCATTAGTCACAGTATCATGAAAATCCTGTTCTGATAACTATTTTTGAAGCTCTCGTCTATTTACTGTTTATTCTCAGCCCTAGTGCAATCAAATATCTACTTAGAATATTCAACTCTAGTGTCACATTATTTTTGAAGAATTCGACATTTTTTGGATCAATTGGATAGATTATTTTTAAATCATCAGCGAATTTGCAGACTCGACTTTTAAGGATCTTAGTTTCCAAATGTGCAAATACAATTTTAAATAAAATTGGCCCCAAACTTGATCCCTGTGGAACTCCACTTGTTACCCTTTTCGATTTAGATATCAAATCGATTACTTGAATACTCATTCTTCGATTATATAAATAGTATCTAAGTAATCTAAAAATATTCGGATCAATATTCAATAAATTAATCGCATTTAAAATAGCATCAAAAGATATAGAGTCAAAAGCTTTTGAGATATCTATGAATACAATTAATGCATCTAACTTTTTATCATCCAATGTAATTACATGTTTCCCCATAGAGAGCATATTAGTAGTTGTCAACCTGTCTTTCGTAATGCCATGTTAGCATATATCGAAATCAGCCGGCAGCATACGTTCTAAATGATCAAGTATCAATCGTTCTATTACCTTAAAAAACAAAGGGATAATAGAGATTAATCTATAATCACTGGCGCACGTTGGCTTACTTACTTATGGCAACGGTATAGCTTCTATCGTTAGTATATCGATCGGTAATTTCCCACTATTCAAAATTCTATTTATGAAATTGCAGAGCGCATTCATAAAATTTAAAGGTAATTAAAGCAGGTTATCAATCAAAATACGAAGGTGATCTTTTTGTTTTTTTGATTTTATTTTTAACATTAATTTTATCAATGCATCACTGTCGATAACAAGTCCTGGTTCCTGGTCACCCAAAGGATCAGGTAGATCCATGAAATTGCTTTCATTCTGTGAGTTTTTTTTTGAAAACTCACGGCGCTCGGTTTGAATTGGCTCCGATTTTGTCGCATACCGATATTGAGAAAATCGTTTCTGACCTTCAGAACTCTGTGAAGTTGCTGAATGATTAGAACAATCGTATTAAGAATAGAATGTCAAAATTGAAAACAGACGTTGATGCGTATACGTTTTACGAATGCGCTCTGCAACTTTATAAATAGAATTTTGAAGAATGGGAAATTAACAATCAATATACTAACGATAGTAGCTAAACCGTTGCCAAAAGTAAGTAAGCCAACGTGCGCCAGTGATTATAGATTAATCTCTATTATCCCTTCGTTTTTTAAGATAATAGAACGATTGATATTAGGTCATTTAGAACGTATGTTGCCGGCTGAACTTGATTAATGTCAACATGGCTTTACGAAAGATAGATCGACAACTACTAATATGCTTTCTATGTGGAAACATGTAATTATATAAGATGCGAATAAGTTAGATGCATTAATTTTATTTATATATATCTCAAAAGCTTTTGACTCTATATCTTTTGATGCTATTTTGAATGCGATTAGTTTATTGAATATTGATCCGAATATTTTTAGATTACTTAAATACTATCTATATAATCGACGAATGAGTAATTCAAGTAAACGATTTGATATCAAAATCGAAACGAGTAACGAGTGGAGTTCCACAGGGATCAAGCTTTGGGCCAATTTTATTTAAAATTGTATTTGCAAATTTGGAAACTAAGATCTTTAACGGTCGAGTTTGCAAATTCGCTGATGATTTAAAAATAATCTTCCCAATTGATCCAAAGAATGTCGAATTCTCCAAAAATAATGTGAAATTAGATTTGTATGATTTGAGTAAATATTTGATTACACTAGGGCTGAGAATAAACAATAAAAAACGAGAGCTTTAAAAATAGGTAACAGAACAAACTTTCATTATGTTTATTTTCATGATGCTGTGATTAATGATGTGTTTGAGATTAAACTTATGCAAGAAATAAAGGATTTAGGTATAACTATTCAATGTACAGCTTCTGCTGAGAGACATATTGAAAGTATAGTAGGCAGTGCCATGAAAAGATGGGCAATAATAAATCAAAATATCTTATCCAATGACATAAAACTTAAAATTTATATAATATGGATTAGACCGATACTATAATATGCTGTCGCTACTTGGAATCCATTAAAAAGGGTTTGTCCAATAAGATAGAAGCTGTAAAAAGAAAAGTTATGAAACAAATTAGTCCTATCTCCTGCACTATATACGCCTCTAGATTAAAGTTTGTATCACTGCAAACTTTGTGGTTTCGGAGGATGTGCTATTGCATAAAAGTTTTCCATTTGAACCAATGAACTGGTGACTATATGAATCCAATAAGAAAGTGTCATGAATTTGGAACTAGATCTGGACATTTGGCAATATCTCCTCCTTTGGTGGGGAATGTTGCGAGCAAGTTATTCTCATTTTCGAAAATCTACAAAATTTATAACAAATTGCCAAAGGGGCTTAGAGAAACGCCTCCATCTAAGATGTCTTTTAAAATTTTATCTACTGAACTTGAAAAAGTCTTCAATCCTGCTGATATTTTTTATTTTGATTATGATAATACTTTCTCATGGTTGAATAAAAGACAAGGATAGTTTTTATCGGAAACAGAATTTCTTGAGATTATTATTTCCAAGTTTTGTATTATTAAAATTGAAATGTTATGCATTATATCATCATGTTAGTCAACAATAAATACAATCAATTGCTAGTCATGGTTCTCAATTTTTTTGCATAATGTTACATTCGAATTATACCTTAATTTTTCCTATTTTGATGATGTATCTATTATTCCTTACAGCCGAACTTTCTGATATTGATATATTGTACAGTACAACTAGTGAGATATACTTATCTATCTATGATGTGATAACTTTTTTTATATTGTACATTTTCCAATTTTATTATTTGATGGAACATGTGTGGTTTGAATCCAAATAAAGATATTCTATTCTATTCTATTCTATTCTATATATCAAATTGCCAAATACTTCATTCAATTCACAGACAAATTCATACTCAGTTTTATCCACAGGTAATATGTTTTAACTTTTCCTTATATTTACTGTATCTTGAGGAGTTTGTAATCCTAGTCTAGATTACCTCGTTTGCTCAAATTAATATTTCTGATCTTTGACAGATTATCAGCAATGATGAATTAATTTCATTATCAATCAAATCTAACCTCATTTTTAAAAATACTATTGATAAGACTACACTTCATTATATTATCTCGTTAATTCTTAGTTTACATAATTTCCAAGTGATTCGCTTCGATATGCTATCCGTAAACGTAAATGCCTGAAATATATTAGATAATAAGGTTGAAACAGACGAAACAAATTCATCAGTGTTCATGATATAAAAACTTTCATAATCAATCATTATGCTTAACTCTCTGATAAGTGTCCAGTTGATTCTGGAACATAGCACGTGTGCATTCTCAAAATTAATTTTCTGTGTTTTGCGACTCAAGATGTTTCATTGTAAAATAATTTGTTTGTGCTCCAATTCTTTGAAATAGTTTACAATATCATAGGTGTGTGAGTTCACCTCTTCAATTTCTAAATATCCATGATCTAAGCATATCGAAACCCTAGTTAATTCCTTTATAATCTTCTTGAGTTCATGGTTAGAAAAAAATTATTATTTCTCAGTCATGCAAATTTTAAAAAAAGGCTCCACCAAATTATAACAATAGCGGTCCAAAATAGATTGGAAATAATTGGTAAATATTTGATCATCATATAAACTAGCATACGGCTGTCTGTAAACCTCGGTTAGAATCAGATTACCGATCTGTATAGATACAAAATCAATGACAGTACCATATTCACTAGTATGTAACATTTTCTTATTTAACATAGATTTACTATAAATAAGTACTCCTCCACCTATTTAATCCACCGATCTGCATTTTCTAAATAAAGAATAATGAGGAATGCCAAATTCAAATTTTTATATTTCCTTGTTGAGCAACGTTTAAGATAATATAATAAAATCAAAATCGTTACTTATTATAAAATTACCCAGCAAAATTTTTGTTCCTATTACTTCTAAAGTTGGCATAAAATAAAGTATATGCAGTATTTAATGGTTCCACTTTGTTGGTTTCTTAATTGTTATTTTTCTGGGTTTTGAGGCTATACTTCTCCTCTCCCCGCTGTCCACAGCATTCAGTAACAATACATCGTTTTTAGTAATCTTTGAATCACTTGATGAATTTCTTATATTAGCGTGCTCTGAAGTAAATGTTTTCTGATCCTGATTGTTCTTTAGCTTTTTCGCTTTTGCCGATTTCCGTTGTGGAAATGTTTTGCCACGCCCAATTAATATACTGTGAAAATAAGGGTGCTCACATTTCTTTTTATTGATGGCTTCAATCTGCATATTCGTCTACCTTTTTCATTGATTTACCACGACAGGTCTTGGACGATCAGACCGATTGCCCACCCTATAACATTTAGCTACACCAGCTTCCGTCGTGTCCTTGATTAAAACATATCATTTCTCAACGTCCTTTACGTCGGCATTATCATCAATATTAAATATTATTAGCTGGTCCTATTTACTAATCCTCGCCATGACTTCATTCGCTAATATATTTAGAATTTCTTTGACTGGTGTATTATTTTTGGTTGACATATATTCTCCTGTTGTTATATCAGCCAACTCTACCAATGGCTGAACATCAATCTTTAATTTATTTATCTTCACATGTAGCGCTTCCGTCAACTCTCAAATTTGTCCGCATATAGATTCATTTATATTTTCCGCTAACTCCAATTTTGCCGCATACACGCCATCGTTACTTTCTAATTTAGACATCTTATTTTTAATAATATTGTTCTCATCCTTCAGCACCTTCATGGAGTTCTGAAGGGCCGCAACGCTTTTCATGAATTCGGTAGATAAAAAAAGTTGGAGCCATTTCAAACGGCGCGCTAGGAGCTTAAAAAATATCCGTTTGCGTTGTTACCAAAGCGGTTTGACAAACTAAACTAGCTTTCAATCGGGACAACCTGCTTCTTATTGCACAACCATACAAATGTCATTTATTCTTTATATTTTTACGTTAACCAGTCTTCTTGTTGTTGTCGCAGACCATCAAAATGACATATCAAGGCATTGGAATAGCAATCGACGTATTCTGCATCGTCTTGTATGCTGGTTTACGTAAATTTGCCGGAAGATTACTAACCAACAAACAATACGCACATAGCTATGATCTAGGAGGTTTCTAGACATCCGCTCTGGTCTGACACTCGAAATCATCAAGTTATCAGTGTGGAGGAAGTTAAATCCTCCGCCTTATGTAAAATAACATTGACTGATAAATTTAAACCACCATAGCTGATTGTAACGAATTTTATTTAAAAAGATTTTTTTTATTTTTATTTTCCAGAATAAAGGGTGTGTCAATCGATTCTAAAATTACAAAAAACGGGGTTTCATTAATGAATGTTGTGGACAGCGGAGAGGTACGAACTATAGCTACGGTACCCAACAAACGAAGTATAAGGAAACCCAAAAGTTAAATCAGTAACTATTGAAGACTGTAAAGATGAGTTGAGTTGTTCATATACTTTATTTTATGCTAATTGTAAAAGTGTTAAGAATAAAACTTTTTTGCTGTGTGATTTTATAATAAGTAACAATTTTGACTTTATAATTTTATCTAAGATCTGGCTGAACAAGAACATTGAAAACTATGAATTTGACATTCCTCATTATTCTCTATTTAGGAAAGACAGATCACTGGATAAAAGAGGTGGAGGAGTACAGATTTATAGCAAATCGATATTAAATGCAACAGTGTTACATACTAGCGAATATAATACTGTCATTGATTTTTTAACTATACAAATTGATAATCTGATTTTAACCGCGGTTTACAGACCGCCGTATGCTAATTTACATGATGATCAAATGTTTACCAATTCTTTTCAATCTTTTTTGGACTGCCATGGTTATATTGTTGTGGTAGGAAATTTTAATAAGCTGCATGACTGTGAAATAATCAATCTCTTTTCTAATCATGATCTCAAGCAGATTGTATAGGAACCAACTAGAGGTTCGGAATGCTTAGATCATGTATATTTAGAAGTTGAAGAGTTGAACTCGCACAGTTATGATGTTGTAAATTACTTCAAAGAATTGGATCATAAACAAATTATTTTACAATGGAACCTTTTGAGTAGCAAAACGCAGAAACCTAATTCTGAAAGTGCACACGTGCAATGTTCCAGAATCAACTGGAATCTTTTTAGAGAATTAAGCTTATCAATTGATTATGAATGTTTTTTATCATGAACAATGACGAATTTGTTTCTTCTGTTTCATTGTTATTATCTGATATATTTAGGGCATCTACATTTACGGATGTTATACCAAAGCGAATCAATAGGAAGTTATGTAAGCTAAGAATCAAACAAGATAATATAACGAAATGTAGTCTTATCAATAATATTAAAAAATTAGGTTAGATTTGATCGATAAAGAAATTAATTCATCACTGCTGATAATCCGTCAAAGATCAGAGAGAATTATTTTGGCTAAACTGAAGAGTAATCCTAGACTAGGATACAAACTCCTCACAGACTACAGTAAATATAAGGAAAAATTAAACCTTATATTACCTGTGGGTAAAACTGATTATGAATTTCTCTGTGAATTGGATGAAGTATTTGGCAACTTGTTATGTAATCCACAGAACGAAAGCAATTCTATTGATCTGCCGGATCCTTCGGGAAACCAGGATCTAGGACTTGTTATTGACAGTGATGCATTGATAGAATTAATGTTAAAAATAAAATCAAAAAAACAAAAAGATCACCTTGGTATATCGATTGATAACCTACTTCAATTACCTTTAAATTTTATGAATGCGCTCTGCAATTTTATAAATAGAATTTTGAAGAATGGGATATTACCAATCGATATACTAACAATAGTAGCTAAACCTCTGCCTAAAGTAAGTAAGCCAACGTGTGCCAGTGATTACAGATTAATCTCTATTATCCCTTCGTTTTTGAAGATAATAGAACGATTGATACTTGATCATTAAGAACGTATGCTGCCGGCTGATTTCGATATATGCCAACATGGCTTTACGAAAGGCAGGTCGACAACTACTAATATGCTCTCTATGTGGAAACATGTAATTACATTAGATGAGAAAAAGTTAGATGCATTAATTGTATTTATAGATATCTCAAAAGCTTTTGACTCTATATCTTTTGATGCTATTTTGAATGCGATTAATTTATTGAATATTGATCCGAATATTTTTAGATTACTTAGATACTATTTATATAATCGAAGAATGAGTATTCAAGTAATCGATTTGATATCTAAATCAAAAAGGGTAACAAGTGGAGTTCCACAGGGATCAAGTTTGGGGCCAATTTTATTTAAAATTGTATTTGCACATTTGGAAACTAAGATCCCTAACGGTCGAGTTTGCAAATTTGCTGATGATTTGAAAATAATCTTTCCAATTGATCCAAATAATGTCGAATTCTCCAAAAATAATGTGACACTAGATTTGTATGATTTAAGTAGATATTTGTTAACACTAGGGCTGAGAATAAACAGTAAAAAGACAAGAGCTTTAAAAATAGGTAACAGAACAGATTTTAAATATGTTTATTTTCATGATGCTGAGATTAATGATGTTTTTGAGATTAAACTTATGCAAGAAATTAAGGATTTAGGCATAACTACTCATTGTACGGTTTCTGCTGAGAGACATATTGAAAGGATAGTAGGCAGTGCCAAGAACAGATGGGCATTAATAAATATAAATATTATATCGCATGAAATAAAATTTAAAATGTTTATAATATGGATTAGACCGATACTAGAATATGCTGTCGCTACTTGGAATACCTTAACAAAGGGTTTGTCTAATAAGATAGAAGCTGTACAAAGAAAAGTTGTGAAACAAATTAGTCCTATCTCCTGCACTATATACGCCACTAGATTACAGTTTGTATCACTGTATCCTTTATGGTTTCGGAGAATGTGCTATTGCATAAAAGCTTTCCATTTGAACTAGTGGTCTGGTGCCTATATGAATCCCATAAGAAAGAGTCATGAAATTGGAACTAGATCTGGTCATTTTGCAATATCTCCACCATTGGTGGGGAATGTTGCGAGCAAGCTATTCTCTTTTTCAAAAATTTTCAAAATTTACAATCAATTGCCAAAGTGGCTTAGAGAAACGCATCCCTCTAAAATGTCTTTTAAATTTTTATCTACCGAACTAGAAAAAGTGTTCAATCCTGCTGATATTTTTACTTTTGATTATGATAATACTTTCTCATGGTTAAATAAAAGACAGGATTAATTGTTTTTCAGCAACATAATTTGCCCTGAGATTCTATCTTCAAATTTTGTATTATTAAAATTGAAATTTTATGCATTATATCATCTTGTTAATCAACAATGCACACAATCAATTATTAGTCATGGTTCTCTTTTTTTACAAATGTTATACTCGAATTATAACTTAAATTTTTTTGTAATTTTGATGAAGAATCTATCACTGTTTACAGCTGATCTTTCTGATGTTGATAAATTGTACAGTACAACTAATTGCACATATATATGTGATGTGATATCTTTTTATATTGTACATTTTCTAATTTTATTATTTGATGGAACATGTGTGGTTTGAATCCAAATAAAGATATTCTATTTCTATTTCAATTTCTAAAATAATATTGAGCATTGCAACCGCCATCATTACCAATTTGAAAATATTTATATTAAAGAATATTGAAATAATACATGAAATAGTAAACGAAAATGAAAATGATATCGATCAATGAAGCCGCCATCATTACCAATTTGTAAATATTTAAATTGAAGAATATTGAATAACACATGAAATAGTAAACGAAAATGGAAGTAATTTCGAGTATCGCAACCGCAATCTATACCAATTTGAAAATATTTATATTAAAGAATATTGAAATAACACATGAAATAGTAAACGAAAATGAAAATGATATCGATCAATGAAGCCGCCATCATTACCAATTTGAAAATATTTATATTGATGAATTTTGAAATAACACATTAAACAGAAAAAATAATATTAAAATAATATGGAGCATCGCAACCGCCATCATTACCAATTTGTAAATATTTAAATTGAAGAATATTGAAATAACACATAAATAGTAAACGAAAATGAAAATGATATCGATCAATGAAGGCGCCATCATTGCCAATTTGTAAATATTTAAATTGAAGAACATTGAATAACACATGAAATAGAAAACCAAAATAAAAATAATATCGAGCATTGCAACCGGCATCATTACCAATTTCAAAATATTTATATTAAAGAATATTGAAATAACACATGAAATAGTAAAGGAAAATGAAAATGATATCGATCAATGAAGCCGCCATTATAACCAATTTGGAAATATTTATATTGAAGAATATTGAAATAACACATGAAATATTAAACGAAAATGAAAATAATATCGATCAATGAAGCCGCCATCATTACCAATTTGTAAATATTTAAATTGAAGAATATTGAATAACACATGAAATAGTAAACGAAAATGGAAGTAATATCGAGCATCGCAACCGCCATCATTACCAATTTCAAATTATTTATATTGAAGAATATTGAAATAACACATGAAATAGTAAACGAAAATGAAAATGATATCGATTGATGAAGCCGCCATCAATACGAATTTGTAAATATTTAAATTGCAGAATATTGAATAACACATGAAATAGCAAACGAAAATGGAAATAATATCGAGAATCGCAACCGCCATCATTACCAATTTGAAATTATTTATATTGAAGAATATAGAAATAACACATGAAATAGTAAACGAATATGAAAATGATATCGATCAATGAAACCGCCATCATTACCAATTTGTAAATATTTAAATTGAAGAATATTGAATAACACATGAAATAGTAAATGAAAATGAAAATAATATCGAGAATCGCAACCGCCATCTATACCAATTTGAAAATATTCATATTAAATAAAATTGAAATAACACATGAAATAGTAAACGAAAATGAAAATGATATCGATCAATGAAGCCGCCATCATTAGCAATTTGAAAATATTTAAATTGAAGAATATTGAATAACACATGAAATAGTAAACGAAAATGGAAGTAATTTCGAGTATCGCAACCGCAATCTATACCAATTTGAAAATATTTATATTAAATAAAATTGAAATAACACATGAAATAATAAACGAAAATGAAAATGTTATCGATCAATGAATGCGCCATCATTACCAATTTGTAAATATTTAAATTGAAGAATATTGAATAACACATGAAATAGTAAACGAAAATGGAAGTAATTTCGAGTATCGCAACCGCAATCTATACCAATTTGAAAATATTTATATTAAAGAATATTGAATAACACATGAAATAGTAAACGAAAATGTAAGTAATATCGAGCAACGCAACCGCCGACATTACCAAATTGAAAATATTTTTATTAAAGAATATTGAAATAACGCATGAAATAGTAAACGGAAATGAAAATGATATCGATTGATGAAGCCGCCATCAATACGAATTTGTAAATATTTAAATTGAAGAATATTAAATAACACATGAAATAGTAAACGAAAATGGAAGTAATATCGAGAATCGCAACCGCCATCATTACCAATTTGAAATTATTTATATTGAAGAATATAGAAATAACACATGAAATAGTAAACAAATATGAAAATGATATCGATCAATGAAACCGCCATCATTACCAATTTGTAAATATTTAAATTGAAGAATATTAAATAACACATAAAATAGTAAAATGAAAATGAAAATAATATCGAGAATCGCAACCGCCATCTATACCAATTTGAAAATATTTATATTAAATAAATTTGAAATAACACATGAAATAATAAACGAAATTGAAAATGTTATCGATCAATGAAGCGCCATCATTACCAATTTGTAAATATTTAAATTGAAGATATTGAATAACACATGAAATAGTAAACGAAAATGGAAGTAATATCGAGCATGGCAACCGCCATCATTACCAATTTGAAAATATTTATATTGATGAATTTTGAAATAACACATTAAACAGTAAAATAAAATGAAAGTAATATCGAGCATGGCAACCGCCATCATTACCAATTTGAAAATATTTATATTAAAGAATATTGAACTAACACATGAAATAGTAAACGAAAATGAAAATGATATCGATCAATGAAGCCGCCATCATTACCAATTTGAAAATATTTATATTGATGAATTTTGAAATAACACATTAAACAGTAAAATAATATTAAAATAATATGGAGCATCGCAACCGCCATCATTACCAATTTGTAAATATTTAAATTGAAGAATATTGAATAACACATGACAATACTAATTCTGGGTGACGCGCGCGGTTTAAAATGGCTCCAACTTTTTTGAATACTGAATTTGAAAAAATTATTACGGACCTTCAGAACTCCATGAAGGAGCTAAGGGAGGAGAACAAAACTATTAAAAATAAAATTGTTAAGCTGGAGTCGAATGTTAGCAATTATGCAGCAAACCTGGATTTATCAGAAAGGAGAAATGATAAAGTAAGCGCTAAAATTGAGGAATTGACCATTGCGTTAAACGACAAGATGGATAAATTAGAAGACAATGTTAAGCCATGGATCGAATTAAGTGAAATAACTAAAGAAGACGATATATCTACAAAAAGCAGTTCTTCTGGTGAAGAAATATTGAATATTTTATCTAATGAAGTTTCTGCAAGAATCGGAAAACAAGAACAGTTAATTTTATTTAATCTTAATGAAAATGCTGATCATAAGGATGTTGAGAAGTTAAATGCTTTAATAAGAGAAACGACAGAGGCTGAAATAACGAAATGCTTTAGAGTTGGAAAAAAATCGGAACGACCAAGGCCGGTTGTGATAAAATTATCAAAGAGGCCGACGAACAAGCAAGTGGAGGATATCAATAAAAAGAAAGAAGAATGTCGTAACTTTCACAACATATTCATCTCCAGAGACAAGACTTTTCTGCAAAGAAAATTGTCAGCGGCAAAAAAGGTAAAGAAGAATTTAGATCAGAAATCAAGTCATCCGGAACAAGTTACAATAAAGGGTGTGTCAATCGATTCTTAAATTGCAAAAAACGGGGTTTCATTAATGAATGTTGTGGACAGCGGACAGCTACGAACTATAGCTACGGCACCCAACAAACGAAGTATAAGGAAACCAAAAAAGTTAAATCAGTAACTATCGAAGACTGTAAAGATGAGTTGGGTTGTACATATACCTTATTTTATGCTAATTGTAGAAGTGTTAAGAATAAAACTTTTTTGCTGTGTGATTTTATAATAAGTAACAATTTTGACTTTATAATTTTATCTGAGACCTGGCTGAACAAGAACATTGAAAACTATGAATTTGACATTCCTCATTATTCTCTATTTAGGAAAGACAGATCACTGGAGGAGTACTTATTTATAGCAAATCGATATTAAATGCAACAGTGTTACATACTAGCAAATATAATACTGCCATTGATTTTTTAACTATACAAATAGATAACCTGATTTTAACCGCGGTTTACAGACCGCCATATGCTAATTTACATGATGATCAAATGTTTACCAATTCCTTTCAATCTATTTTCAAATGCCATGGCTATATTGTTGTGGTAGGAGATTTTAATAAGTTGCATGACTGTGAAATAATCAATCTTTTTTCTAATCATGATCTTAAGCAGATTATAAAGGAACCAACTAGAGGTTCGGAATGCTTAGATCATGTTTATTTAGACGTTGAAGCGTTGAATTCGCACAGTTATGATGTTGTAAATTACTTCAAAGAATTGGATCATAAACAAATTATTTTACAATGGAACCTTTTGAGTAGCAAAACGCAGAAACCTAATTCTGAAAGTGCACACGTGCAATGTTCCAGAATCAACTGGAATCTTTTTAGAGAATTAAGCTTATCAATTGATTATGAATGTTTTTTATCATGAACAATGACGAATTTGTTTCTTCTGTTTCATTGTTATTATCTGATATATTTAGGGCATCTACATTTACGGATGTTATACCAAAGCGAATCAATAGGAAGTTATGTAAGCTAAGAATCAAACGAGATAATATAATGAAATGTAGTCTTATCAATAGTATTAAAAAATGAGGTTAGATATGATCGATAAAGAAATTAATTCATCACTGCTGATAATCCGTCAAAGATCAGAGAGAATTATTTTGGCTAAACTGAAGAGTAATCCTAGACTAGGATACAAACTCCTCACAGACTACGGTAAATATAAGGAAAAATTAAACCTTATATTACCTGTGGGTAAAACTGATTATGAATTTCTCTGTGAATTGGATGAAGTATTTGGCAACTTGTTGTGTAATCCACAGAAGGAAAGCAATTTTATTGATCTACCGGATCCTTCGAAAAAACAGGATCTAGGACTTGTTATTGACAGTGATGCATTGATAGAATTAA
Source organism: Eudiplozoon nipponicum (assembly GCA_029291075.1). NCBI lineage: Eukaryota > Metazoa > Platyhelminthes > Monogenea > Mazocraeidea > Diplozoidae > Eudiplozoon > Eudiplozoon nipponicum. The sequence goes on from JAQBSW010004670.1 coordinate 19,626, forward strand.
TGTTAAAAATAAAATCAAAAACAAAGATCACCTTGGTATATCGATTGATAACCTACTTCAATTACCTTTAAATTTTATGAATGCGCTCTGCAATTTTATAAATAGAATTTTGAAGAATGGGATATTACCAATCGATAAACTAACAATAGTAGCTAAACCTATGCCTAAAGTAAGTAAGCCAACGTGTGCCAGTGATTACAGATTAATCTATTATCCCTTTGTTTTTGAAGATAATAGAACGATTGATACTTGATCATTTAGAACGTATGCTACCGGCTGATTTGATATATGCCAACATGGCTTTACGAAAGGCAGGTTGACAACTACTAATATGCTCTCTATGTGGAAACATGTAAATACATTAGATGAGAAAAAGTTAGATGCATTAATTGCATTCATAGATATCTCAAAAGCTTTTGACTCTATATCTTTTGATGCTATTTTGAATGCGATTAATTTATTGAATATTGATCCGAATATTTTTAGATTACTTAGATACTATTTATATAATCGAAGAATGTGTATTCAAGTAAACGATTTGATATCTAAATCGAAAAGGGTAACAAGTGGAGTTCCACAGGGATCAAGTTTGGGGCCAATTTATTTAAAATTGTATTTGCACATTTGGAAACTAAGATCCCTAACGGTCGAGTTTGCAAATTTGCTGATGATTTGAAAATAATCTTTCCAATTGATCCAAATAATGTCGAATTCTCCAAAAATAATGTGACACTAGATTTGTATGATTTAAGTAGATATTTGTTAACACTAGGGCTGAAAATAAACAGTAAAAAGACGAGAGCTTTAAAAATAGGTAACAGAACAGATTTTAATTATGTTTATTTTCATGATGCTGAGATTAATGATGTTTTTGAGATTAAACTTATGCAAGAAATTAAGGATTTAGGCATAACTATTCATTGTACGGCTTCTGCTGAGAGACATATTGAAAGGATAGTAGGCAGTGCCAAGAACAGATGGGCATTACTAAATAGAAATATTATATCGCATGAAATAAAATTTAAAATGTTTATAATATGGATTAGACCGATACTAGAATATGCTGCCGCTACTTGGAATCCCTTAACAAAGGTTTTGTCTAATAAGATAGAAGCTGTACAAAGAAAAGTTGTGAAACAAATTAGTCCTATCTCCTGCACTATATACGCCACTAGATTACAGTTTGTATCACTGCATCCTTTATGGTTTCGGAGAATGTGCTATTGCATAAAAGTTTTCCATTTGAACCAGTGGTCTGGTGCCTATATGAATCCCATAAGAAAGAGTCATGAAATTGGAACTAGATCTGGTCATTTTGCAATATCTCCACCATTGGTGGCGAATGTTGCGGGAAAGCTATTCTCTTTTTCAAAAATTTACAAAATTTACAATCAATTGCCAAAGTGGCTTAGAGAAACGCCTCCAACTAAAATGTCTTTTAAATTTTTATCTACCGAACTAGAAAAAGTGTTTTATCCTGCTGATATTTTTAATTTTGATTATGATAATACTTTCTCATGGTTAAATAAAAGACAGGATTAATTGTTTTTCAGCAACATAATTTCTCCTGAGATTCCATCTTCAAATTTTGTATTATTAAAACTGAAATGTTATGCATTATATCATCTTGTTAATCAACAATGCACACAATCAATTATTAGTCATGGTTCCCTTTTTTACAAATGTTATACTCGAATTATAACTTAAATTTTTTTTGTAATTTTGATGAAGAATCTATCACTGTTTATAGCTGAACTTTCTGATGCTGATAAATTGTAAAGTACAACTAATTGAACATATATATATGTGATGTGATATCTTTTTATATTGTACATTTTCTAATTTTATTATTTGATGGAACATGTGTGGTTTGAATCCAAATAAAGATATTCTATTTCTATTTCAATTTCTAAAATAATATTGAGCATTGCAACCGCCATCATTACCAATTTCAAAATATTTATATGTAAGAATATTGAAATAAGACATAAAATAATAAATGAAAATGAAAATGATATCGATCAATGAAGCCGCCATCATTACCAATTTGTAAATATTTAAATTGAAGAATATTGAATAACACATGAAATAGTAAACGAAAATGGAAGTAATTTCGAGTATCGCAACCGCAATCTATACCAATTTGAAAAATATTTATATTAAAGAATATTGAAATAACACATGAAATAGTAAACGAAAATGAAAAAGATATCGATCAATGAAGCCGCCATCATTACCAATTTGAAAATATTTATATTGATGAATTTTGAAATAACACATTAAACAGAAAAAATAATATTAAAATAATATGGAGCATCGCAACCGCCATCATTACCAATTTGTAAATATTTAAACTGAAGAATATTGAAATAACACATAAATAGTAAACGAAAATGAAAATGATACCGATCAATGAAGGCGCCATCATTGCCAATTTGTAAATATTTAAATTGAAGAACATTGAATAACACATGAATTAGAAAACCAAAATAAAAATAGTATCGAGCATTGCAACCGGCATCATTACCAATTTCAAAATATTTATATTAAAGAATATTGAAATAACACATGAAATAGTAAAGGAAAATGAAAATGATATCGATCAATGAAGCCGCCATTATAACCAATTTGGAAATATTTATATTGAAGAATATTGAAATAACACATGAAATATTAAACGAAAATGAAATTGATATCGATCAATGAAGCCGCCCTCATTACCAATTTGTAAATATTTAAATTGAAGAATATTGAATAACACATGAAATAGTAAACGAAAATGGAAGTAATATCGAGCATCGCAACCGCCATCATTACCAATTTCAAATTATTTATATTGAAGAATATTGAAATAACACATGAAATAGTAAACGAAAATGAAAATGATATCGATTAATGAAGCTGCCATCAATACGGATTTGTAAATATTTAAATTGAAGAATATTGAATAACACATGAAATAGCAAACGAAAATGGAAATAATATCGAGAATCGCAACCGCCATCATTACCAATTTGAAATTATTTATATTGAAGAATATAGAAATAACACATGAAATAGTAAACGAATATGAAAATGATATCGATCAATGAAACCGCCATCATTACCAATTTGTAAATATTTAAATTGAAAAATATTAAATAACACATAAAATAGTAAATGAAAATGAAAATAATATCGAGAATCGCAACCGCCATCTATACCAATTTGAAAATATTCATATTAAATAAAATTGAAATAACACATGAAATAATAAACGAAAATGAAAATGTTATCGATCAATGAATGCGCCATCATTACCAATTTGTAAATATTTAAATTGAAGAATATTGAATAACACATGAAATAGTAAACGAAAATGGAAGTAATTTCGAGTATCGCAACCGCAATCTATACCAATTTGAAAATATTTATATTAAAGAATATTGAAATAACACATGAAATAATAAACGAAAATGAAAATGTTATCGATCAATGAATGCGCCATCATTACCAATTTGTAAATATTTAAATTGAAGAATATTGAATAACACATGAAATAGTAAACGAAAATGGAAGTAATATCGAGCATCGCAACCGCAATCTATACCAATTTGAAAATATTTATTTTAAAGAATATTGAATAACTCATGAAATACCAAAAGAAAATGTAAGTAATACCGAGCAACGCAACTGCCGACATTACCAAATTGAAAATATTTTTATTAAAGAATATTGAAATAACGCATGAAATAGTAAACGAAAATGAACATAATATCGATCAATGAAGCCGCCATCATTACTAATTTGTAAATATTTAAATTGAAGAATATTAAATAACACATGAAATAGTAAACGAAAATGGAATTAATATGGAGCATAGCAACCGCCATCATTACCGATTAGAAATTATTTATATTGAAGAATATTGAAATAACACATGAAATAGTAAACGAAAATGAAAATGATATCGATCAATGAAGCCGCCATCATTACCAATTTGTAAATATTTAAATTGAAGAATATTGAATAACACATGAAATAGTAAAAGAAAATGAAAATAATATCGAGCATCGCAACCGCCATCTATACCAATTTGAAAATATTTATATTAAAGAATATTGAAATAACACATGAAATAATAAACGAAAATGAAAATGATATCGATCAATGAAGCCGCCATCATTACCAATTTGTAAATATTTAAATTGAAGAATATTGAATAACACATGAAATAGTAAACGAAAATGGAAGTAATATCGAGCATGGCAACCGCCATCATTACCAATTTGAAAATATTTATATTGATGAATTTTGAAATAACACATTAAACAGTAAAATAAAATGAAAGTAATATCGAGCATGGCAACCGCCATCATTACCAATTTGAAAATATTTATATTAAAGAATATTGAAATAACACATGAAATAGTAAACGAAAATGAAAATGATATCGATCAATGAAGCCGCCATCATTACCAATTTGTAAATATTTAAATTGAAGAATATTGAATAACACATGAAATAGTAAATGAAAATGAAAGTAATATCGAGCATCGCAACCGCCATCATTACCAATTTGAAAATATTTATATTAAAGAATATTGAAATAACACATGAAATAGTAAACGAAAATGAAAATGATATCGATCAATGAAGCCGCCATCATTACCAATTTGTAAATATTTAAATTGAAGAATATTGAATAACACATGAAATAGTAAACGAAAATGGAAGTAATATCGAGCATCGCAACCGCCATCTATACCAATTTGAAAATATTTATATTAAAGAATATTGAAATAACACATGAAATAGTAAACGAAAATGAAAATGATATCGATCAATGAAGCCGCCATCATTAGCAATTTGAAAATATTTAAATTGAAGAATATTGAATAACACATGAAATAGTAAACGAAAATGAAAGTAATATCGAGCATCGCAACCGCCATCTATACCAATTTGAAAATATTTATATTAAAGAATATTGAAATAACACATGAAATAGTAAACGAAAATGAAAATGATATCGATCAATGAAGCCGCCATCATTACCAATTTGTAAATATTTAAATTGAAGAATATTGAATAACACATGAAATAGTAAATGAAAATGAAAGTAATATCGAGCATCGCAACAGCCATCTATACCAATTTGAAAATATTTATATTAAAGAATATTGAAATAACACATGAAATAGTAAACGAAAATGAAAATGATATCGATCAATGAAGCCGCCATCATTACCAATTTGTAAATATTTGAATTGAAGAATATTGAATAACACATGAAATAGTAAACGAAAATGGAATATCGAGCATGGCAACCGCCATCATTACCAATTTGAAAATATTTATATTAAAGAATATTGAAATAACACATGAAATAGTAAACGAAAATGAAAATGACATCGATCAATGAAACCGCCATCCTAACCAATTTGAAAATATTTAAATTGAAGAATATCTAATAACACATGAAATAGTAAACGAAAATAGAAGTAATATCGAGCATCGCCACCCCCATCTATACGAATTTGAAAATATTTATATTAAATAATATTGAAATAAAACATGAATACGTAAACGAAAATGAAAATGACATCGATCAATGAAGCCGCACTCATTACCAATTTATAAATATTTAAATTGAAGTATATTGGATAACACATGAAATAGTAAATGAAAATGAAAGTAATATCCAGCATCGCAACAGCCATTTATACCAATTTGTAAATATTTATATTAAATAATATTGAAATAAAACATGAAATCGTAAACGAAAATGAAAATGACATCGATCAATGAAGCCGCCATCATTACCAATTTGTAAATATTTAAATTGAAGAATATTGAATAACACATGAAATAGTAAACGAAAATGGAATATCGAGCATTGAAACCACCAACATTGCGAATTTGAAAATATTTATATTAAAGAATATTGAAATAATACATGAAATTGTAAACGAAAATGAAAATGATATCGATCAATGAAGCCGCCATCATTACCAATTTGTAAATATTTAAATTGAAGAATATTGAATAAGACATGAAATAGTAAATGAAAATGAAAGTAATATCGAGCATGGCAACCGCCATCTATACCAATTCGAAAATATTTATATTAAAAAATATTGAAATAACACATGAAATAGTAAAAGAAAATGAAAATGATATCGATCAATGAAGCCGCAATCAATACCAATTTGTAAATATTTAAATTGGAGAATATTGAATAACACATGAAATTGTAATCGTAAATGGAATATCGAGCATTGAAACCACCAACATTGCGAATTTGAAAATATTTATATTAAAGAATATTGAAATAACACATGAAAAAAAACGAAAATAAAAAATTACATCGATCAATGAAACCGCCATCATAACCAATTTGTAAATATTTAAATTGAAGAATATCTAAAAACACATGAAACAGTAAACGAAAATAGAAGTAATATCGAGCATCGCCACCCCCATCTATACGAATTTGAAAATATTTGTATTAAATAATATTGAAATAAAACATGAATACGTAAACGAAAATGAAAATGACATCGATCAATGAAGCCGCCATCATTAGCAATTTGAAAATATTTAAATTGAAGAATATTGAATAACACATGAAATAGTAAATGAAAATGAAAGTAATATCCAGCATCGCAACAGCCATCTATACCAATTTGAAAATATTTATATTAAAGAATATTGAAATAACACATGAAATAGTAAACGAAAATGAAAATGATATCGATCAATGAAGCCGCAATCAATACCAATTTGTAAATATTTAAAATGGAGAATATTGAATAACACATGAAATAGTAATCGTAAATGGAATACCGAGCATTGAAACCACCAACATTGCGAATTTGAAAATATTTATATTAAAGAATATTGAAATAACACATGAAATAGTAAACGAAAATGAAAATGACATCGAGCAATGAAGCCGCCATCATTACCAATTTGTAAATATTTAAATTGAAGAATATTGAATAAGACATGAAATAGTAAATGAAAATGAAAGTAATATCGAGCATGGCAACCGCCATCTATACCAATTCGAAAATATTTATATTAAAAAATATTGAAATAACACATGAAATAGTAAAAGAAAATGAAAATGATATCGATCAATGAAGCCACCATCATTACCAATTTGTAAATATTTAAATTGAAGAATATTGAATAACACATGAAATAGTAAACGAAAAGGGAAGTAATATCGAGTATCGCAACCGTCATCTATACCAATTTGAAAATATTTATATTAAAGTATATTGAAATACTACATGAAAGAGTAAACGAAAATGAAAATGATATCGATCAATGAAGCCGCCATCATTACCAAATTGTAAATATTTAAGATGAAAATTGTTGAAGAACACATGAAATACTAAATGAAAATAGAAGTAATACCGAGCATCGCCACCCCATATATACGAATTTTAAAATATTTATATTAAAGAATTTTGAAATAATACATGAAATAGTAAACGAAAATGAAAATGATATCCGTCAATGAAGCCGCCATCATTACCAATTTGTAAATATTTAAATTGAAGAATATTGAATAACACATGAAATTGTAAATAAAAATAAAATATAATAACGAGCATCGCAAAACGCCATCTATAACAATTCGAAAATATTTTTATTAAAGAATATTGAAATAACACATGATATAGTAAACAAAAATGAAAATGATATCGATCAATGAAGCCACCATCATTACCAATTTGTAAATATTTAAATTGCAGAATATTGAATAACACATGAAATATTAAATGAAAATAAAAGTAATATCCGGCATCGCAACAGCCATCTATACTAATTTGAAAATATTTATATTAAAGAATATTGAAATAACACATGAAATAGTAAACGAAAATGAAAATGATATCGATCAATGAAGCCGCCATCATTAACAAATTGTAAATATTTAAATTGAAGAATATTGAATAACACATGAAATAGTAAACGAAAATGGAATATCGAGCATGGCAACCGCCATCATTACCAATTTGAAAATATTTATATTAAATAATATTGAGATAAAACATGAATACGAAAACGAAAATGAAAATGACATCGATCAATGAAGCGGCCATTATTACCAATTTGTAAATATTTAAATTGAAGAATATTGAATAACGCAAGAAATAGTAATCGTAAATGGAATATCGAGCATTGAAACCACCAACATTGCGAATTTGAAAATATTTATATTAAAGAATATTGAAATAATACATGAAATTGTAAACGAAAATGAAAATGATATCGATCAATGAAGCCGCCATCATTACCAATTTGTAAATATTTAAATTGAAGAATATTGAATAAGACATGAAATAGTAAATGAAAATGAAAGTAATATCGAGCATCGCAACCGCCATCTATACCAATTCGAAAATATTTATATTAAAAAATATTGAAATAACACATGAAATAGTAAAAGAAAATGAAAATGATATCGATCAATGAAGCCGCCATCATTACCAATTTGTAAATATTTAAATTGGAGAATATTGAATAACACATGAAATTGTAATCGTAAATGGAATATCGAGCATTGAAACCACCAACATTGCGAATTTGAAAATATTTATATTAAAGAATATTGAAATAACACATGAAAAAAAACAAAAATAAAAAATTACATCGATCAATGAAGCCGCCATCATTACCAATTTGTAAATATTTAAATTGAAGAATATCTAAAAACACATGAAACAGTAAACGAAAATAGAAGTAATATCGAGATTCGCCACCCCCATCTATACGAATTTGAAAATATTTGTATTAAATAATATTGAAATAAAACATGAAAACGTAAACGAAAATGAAAATGACATCGATCAATGAAGCCGCCATCATTAGCAATTGGAAAATATTTAAATTGAAGAATATTGAATAACACATGAAATAGTAAATGAAAATGAAAGTTATATCCAGCATCGCAACAGCCATCTATACCAATTTGAAAATATTTATATTAAAGAATATTGAGATAATACATGAAATATTAAACGAAAATGAAAATGATATCGATCAATGAAGCCGCAATCAATACCAATTTGTAAATATTTAAATGGGAGAATATTGAATAACACATGAAATAATAATCGTAAATGGAATATCGAGCATTGAAACCACCAACATTGCGAATTTGAAAATATTTATATTAAAGAATATTGAAATAACACATGAAATAGTAAACGAAAATGAAAATGATATCGATCAATGAAGCCGCCATCATTACCAATTTGTAAATATTTAAATTGAAGAATATTGAATAACACATGAAATAGTAAACGAAAATGAAGTAATATCGAGCATGGCAACCGCCATCATTACCAATTTGAAAATATTTATATTGATGAATATTGAAATAACACATGAAACAGTAAAAGAAAATGAAAATAATATCGAGCATTGAAACCACCATCATTACGAATTTGAAAATATTTATATTAAAGAATATTGAAATAACACATGAAATAGTAAACGAAAATGGAAGTAATACCGAGCATTGCAACCGCCATGATTACCAATTTGAAAATATTTATATTAAAGAATATTGAAATAACACATGAAAAAATAAACGAAAATTAAAATGATATCGATCAATGAAACCGCCATCATTACCAATTTTTAAATATTTAAATTGAAGAATATTGAATAACACATGAAATAGTAAATGAAAATGAAAGTAATATCGAGCATCGCAACCGCCATCTATACCAATTTGAAAATATTTTTTATTAAAGAATATTGAAATAATACATGAAATAGTAAACGAAAATGAAAATGATATCGATCAATGAAGGAAATTGTCAGCAGCGAAGAAGTTGAAGAAGAATTTAGATAATGGATCAAGTAATCCAAAACAAGTTACTAAAAAGGATGTGTCAGTTGATTCTAAAATCACAAATGACGGAGTATCAGTAGATTCTAAAATCATAAAAAACGGAGTAGCACTAATGAATGTGGTTGACAGCAGACAGCTACGCACTATAGCTACAATACCCAACAAACGAATTATAAGGAAACCAAAAAAGTTAAACCAGTAACTATCGGAAACTGTAAAGATGAGTTTTGTTGTACATATTCTTTATTTTATGCTAATTGTAGAAGTGTTAAGAATAAAACGTTTTTGCTGCGTGATTTTATAATAAGTAACAATTTTGACTTTATAATTTTAACTGAAACCTGGCTGAACAAAGATATTGAAAACTATGAATTTGACATTCCTCATTATTCTCTATTTAGGAAAGACAGATCCTTGGATAAAAGAGGTGGAGGAGTACTTATTTATAGTAAATCGATATTAAATGCGATAGTGTTACATACTAGTGAATATTATACTGTCATTGATTTTTTAACGGTACAGATTGATAACCTGATTTTAACTGCGGTTTACAGACCGCCGTATGCTAATATATATGATGATCAAATGTTTACCAATTCTTTTCAATCTATTTTGGACTGCCATGGTAATATTGTTGTGGTGGGAGATTTTAATAGGCTGCATGACTGTGAAATAATCAATCTTTTTTCTAACCATGATCTTAAGCAGATTATAAAGAAACCAACTAGAGGTTCGGAATGCTTAGATCATGTATATTTAGAAGTTGAAGCGTTGAACTCGCACAGTTATGATGTAGTAAATTTCTTCAAAGAATTGGATCATAAACAAATTATTTTACAATGGAACCTTTCGAGTAGCAAAGCACAGAAACCTAATTTTGAAAGTGCACACGCGCAATGTTCCAGAATCAACTGGAATCTTTTTAGAGAATTAAGCTTATCTATTGATTATGAATGTTTTTTATCATGAATAATGACGAATTTGTTTCTTCTGTTTCATTGTTATTATCTGATATGTTTAGGGCGTCTACATTTACGGATGTTATACCCAAGAGATTCAATAGGAAGTTATGTAAGCTAAGAATCAAACGAGATAATATAATGAAATGTAGTCTTATCAATAGTATTAAAAAAATGAGGTTAGAATTGATTGATAAAGAAATTAATTCATCACTGCTGATAATCCGTCAAAGATCTGAGAGAATTATTTTGGCCAAACTGAAAAGCAATCCTAGACTAGGATACAAACTACTCACAGACTACAGTAAATATAAGGAAAAATTAAAGCTTATATTACCTGTGGGTAAAACTGAGTATGAATTTCTCTGTGAATTGGATGAAGTATTTGGCAAATTGTTATGTAATCCACATAACGAAAGCAATTTCATTGATCTACCTGATCCTTCGGGAAACCAGGATCTAGGACTTGTTATTGACAGTGATGCATTGATAGAATTAATGTTAAAAATAAAATCAAAAAAACAAAAAGATCACCTTGGTATATCGATTGATAACCTACTTCAATTACCTTTAAATTTTATGAATGCGCACTGCAATTTTATAAATAGAATTTTGAAGGATGGGAAATTACCAATTGATATATTAACGATAGTAGCTAAACCATTGCCAAAAGTAAGTAAGACACAGTGCGCCAGTGATTATAGATTAATCTCTATTATCCCTTCGTTTTTGAAGATAATAGAACGATTGATACTAGATCATTTAGAACGTATGTTGCCGGCTAATTTTGATATGTGCCAACACGGCTTTACAAAAGACAGGTCGACAACTACTAATATTCTCTCTATGTAGAAACATGTAATTACATTAGATGAGAAAAAGTTAGATGCATTAATTGTATTTATAGATATCTCAAAAGCTTTTGACACTATATCATTTGATGCTATTTTGAATGCGATTAGTTTGTTGAATATTGATCCGAATATTTTTAGATTACTTAAATACTATCTATATAATCGACGAATAAGTATTCAAGTAAACGATTTGATATCAAAATCGAAACGAGTAACGAGTGGAGTTCCACAGGGATCAAGCTTGGAGCCAATTTTATTGAAAAATTGTATTTGCACATTTGGAAACTAAGATCCTTAACGGTCGAGTTTGCAAATTCGCTGATGATTTAAAAATAATCTTCCTAATTGATCCAAAAAATGTTGAATTCTCCAAAAATAATGTGACACTAGATTTGTATGATTTAAGTAGATACTTGTTAACACTAGGGCTGAGAATAAACAGTAAAAAGACGAGAGCTTTGAAAATAGGTAACAGAACTGATTTCAATTATGTTTATTTTCATGATGCTGAGATTAATGATGTTTTTGAGATTAAACTTATGCAAGAAATTAAGGATTTAGGTATAACTATTCATTGTACGGCTTCTGCTGAGAGACATATTGAAAGGATAGTAGGCAGTGCCAAGAACAGATGGGCACTAATAAATAGAAATATTTTATCGAGTGAAATAAAATATAAAATGTTTATAATATGGATTAGACCGATATTAGAATATGCTGCTGCTACTTGGAATCCTTTAACAAAGGGTTTGTCTAATAAGATAGAAGCTGTACAAAGAAAAGTTGTGAAACAAATAAGTCCTATCTCCTGCACTATATATGCCACTAGATTACAGTTTGTATCACAGCATCCTTTATGGTTTCGGAGGATGTGCTATTGCATAAAAGTTTTCCATTTGAACCAGTGGACTGGTGCCTATATGAATCCAATAAGAAAGAGTCATGAAGTTGGAACTAGATCTGGTCAATTTGCAATATCTCCACCATTGGTAGGGAATGTTGCGAGCAAGCTATTCTCTTTTTCAAAAATTTTCAAAATTTACAATCAATTGCCAAAGTGGCTTAGAGAAACGCCTCCATCTAAAATGTCTCTTAAATTTTTATCTACCGAACTAGAAAAAGTGTTCAATCCTGCTGATATTTTTAATTTTGATTATGATAATACTTTCTCGTGGTTAAATAAAAGACAGGATTAATTGTTTTTCAGCAGCATAACTTCTCGAGATTCTATCTTCAAGTTTTGTACTATTAATACTGAAACGTTGTGCATTACATAGTATGTTAAACAACAATACATACAATCAATTATTAGTCATGGTTCCCTTTTTTGCATAATGTTACACTCGAATAATACATTAAATTTTTCTATTTTTGATGATGAATCTATCTCTCTTTATAACCGAACTTTCTGATGCTGATAAATTGTACAGTACAACTAATTGCACATATTTATGTGATGTGATATGTTTTTATATTGTACATTTTCTATTTTTATTATTTGATGGAACATGTAAGGTTTGAATCCAAATAAAGATTTCCTATTCTATTTTATTCAAGTCAAACCACCAATGGTGGGAATGTTGCGAGCAAGCTACTCTCTTTTTTAAAAATTTACAAAATTTACAATCAATTGCTAAAGGGGCTTAGAGAAACGCCTCCAACTAAAATGTCTTTTAAATTTTTATCTACCGAACTAGAAAAAGTGTTCAATCCTGCTGATATTTTTAATTTTGATTATGATAATACATTCTCATGGTTAAATAAAAGACAGGATTAATTGTGTTTCAGCAACATAATTTCTCGAGAATCTATCTTCAAATTGTGTATTATTAAAACTGAAAGGTTATGCATTATATCATCTTGTTAATCAACAATGCATACAATCAATAATTAGTCATGGTTACCTTTTTTCTTACAAACTGTTATACTCGAATTATATCTTAAATGTTTCTAATTTTGATGAAGAATCTATCACTCTTTACAGCTGAACTTTCTGATGCTGATAAATTGTACAGTACAACTAATTGCACATATATATGTGATGTGATATCTTTTTATATTGTACATTTTCTAATTTTATTATTTGATGGAACATGTGTGGTTTGAATCCAAATAAAGATATTCTATTCTATTTATCCCTTATATCGGAGCTCCTATCCTCGCTCCACTCGCAGCTCAGCAGAATCGGCCTCAAACTAAATCCCACCAAAACTCGCATAATGAAACTCTCCTCTGATCCATTCTGCTCTATCCCGGTTGCCAACTACCCCCTTGATACAGAAATAATAGATTCGGCCAAACATCTTGGCATTCACTTCTCGAAATCCCTTGACTTCTCCCTACACCTTACACACACTACCTCCAAACTCTTCAAATGGGCCCGTCTGATCTGTTTTAAGACTAACAATCCCACTCTCCAACTCACGTTATTCAAGGTCTACGTTCTGCCCCTCATTTCCTACGCCAGCGAATTCTACTGTCCTCTAACCCTCGCCTCCTCCTACACTATTGAACAGATATCCTCCAGATTTCTAAAACGAGTCTTCCCGAAATGCCAAAACTATAGGGAACGCCTTCTTCTGGCAAACCTTCTTCCGCTTTGGTTCACCCGTCACCTTCGCGTCATTTCTTTTATCCACAAGATCACAACCTGCTTACCACTCTCCAATTTTGCCCACCCCAGTCACCACTATGCCACACGTTCTAGTAACTCTTCTATCCAAGCCTACCATACCCCCACCATATTTAAAAAAATCTATCTCTTCTCCAAAGCCACTAATGTCTTCAACGCTCTCCCCACAGACATAAAACTCCTACCCCAGCACGAATTCAAAAAGGCAGCCCATCAGTACTTCTTCAACAAATTTCTTTGTGATACGACCGATTGGAAACGAAACTGGTTCCTTCTCAATCCATAACATTTACTTCACCCCAGGCTATCCTCTTTACTAACTTCGTAGGGTTAAATCCATCAGGCAGCCATCTTCCACTCTACCTCTCTTGTCTTATTCTTTTCTTCTAGATTCACTAATACCACCTCTCAGCCCATTCCTAACCCCATTATATCCACGTTGTGGATACTCTACTACGTTTTGCTCATCCAACTCTTTTCTTTCTTTCTTGTTTCAGCGGAGGACCGGAAACCCAACAGCCCTACCGATCCACCAACGGTTCGCTTCGGACTTCGACTCTCCCTGGTCTTCTTTTAATCACAATCACGTTCTACAGATGCCTGCGATCCTTGCAAGACTCGCTCGCCTCAATCCTGCCGACTCCATCAATTCATTCGTCACGACAATGGACTCCAACGGTCGACGTCTACCTCCGGGCCGCCATCTTTTCATCTTCATCTTTGTTTTCGATCTCACATTCACCTTGAAGATCTGATACTTCACGGACTATCTCCAATTGATCTTGTCTAGTCAAATGGAACTTCGCTTATATTTATTTTTCACCAGATTGAACTATCTTGATGTTAATGATAACTTTTCCCTCCCCAACTCCCCCTGCTATTAAATACTTTGCTAGTCACAATTCCACTCACCTCCACATATCCTACCCTTGATTTGCTATTTCAATGGTTGGGCCAGTTGGCCTTTGATGCCAAATAAATGTATTATTATTATTAAATCACACAATGTCAGAAATCAGATGATATCTTTCATTAAAAAATCTTAATCTAGCAGTTTCCTCATTGAATTCGAGACAAACATTTAGAAATATAACATATAGTTGTTGCCATTTACTGTCTGGAAACATCAAAATTCCAACTATTTCTTTAAAATCCGCCGAATATTGCAAATCACGTGGTCAGCGATGAAATGACCCACCAACAATGTTACAAAATGAGCATCTACGTTCCTACTTTTTATAAAATGGCAAAGATTTGCAGTTATACAAGGCACTATAAAGTCGCCGGTGGCCTGCCCTAAAAAAATAGAACTTCAGAAGGATCAACACAAACTCACTATCGAAATTCAATGATAACATATCGGCCAAAATATTTCGAAATCTGCTATTATTGACTCTACGGCCTGTATCCATACTAGTAAGGACCTTTCTGGAGTTTTTTTGCGAATGGCTTTGGTGTTCGAAAAGGACAATTAATTGCTAGTACCTCGGTTAATTATGTTATCGACGGTCTTTCCTGAAATAACCGCAAAAACTCAGAATGGTGACCGGTGGAAGTAGCCGACTTACTGACCTTGAAAACGCTGTCTAATAGTAAAAAATAAAAACACTGGAAAGCTATTAATAGCGCTCACTAAGTTTTCTACCAGTAAGATCTGAAGCAAATCGCAGCGAAAATGGTATTTACGAACACTTGATTATGAGCCTAGGAGTGTGCTAAACAGAGCTCTAATACCAATCATTACAGATTTAACCTGCCTAGGATTTCTGACACAAAACAGTGGCTTCTACCAAGATTTCCGCGTAAATCACCATGCTGCAGTTGCTTTTGTAAAATATGGCAAACCACCCTGGAATTGTCAAACCGATTCACAATGCACTGCTTGAGAAAGCAAATCCCAATTTATGCTCGTTATTCCATTAAAGCAACTCTGGTGAATTGCTTAAACCCCATTACGATTAGGCCCACCACCTCTTTCGAATACTATTATTTGTGATATAAGTAGGTTAATAACGACATACCTTACTCTTACTATGAGAAATTAGAATTGGCAAAAATCTGTAAGGATCTAACGGAAGCCACGTTTAAGTGGAGACCTAGTAGAGCGTTAAAAGTGTAAATTCATCTTTACATAAAAATGAATACAACTTTACAGAATGAAAATAAGGCAAGCGGTTATCTGCAAGAAGTTGTATAGCATGCAAACGTAGCTGAATTATGGAGCGTGCGAATAGATGTACGGCTGCTTTCAGACTTCAAAATTTACTGTTCATTTTAACATTCGGAGTACAAAAATATGGCTTTATCAATATTGTACATCAGAAAAATTAATGATCAATCTCTAACACACCTTTCATTAAAATCTTTGTGTTTATGCATCAAATCGACCGCATCACAACAGGTTGGGGTAATATTTTTTAAACAATTTATTTGAACGTTTTCCTTAATTATATCTACAGCAACTGGGTCTATATCATTTGCTACGATTTCTCTTATATTAGGAATCTCAAGTCCAAATCTAACGGAACGTAATCCAGTAGCGCTAAGTGCTTCAAGAATACGCAGACCTCTATAAACCCTAGGAACTTGATCAGGATATTCTTTCACATTAAAAAGAAAGTAATACTTTTGACAAGTTTACTGTTGTGCAATATCCAATTGTATCTGTACTGCTCTTCATAGTATCGTATAATCGCAACTGTAAGGTCACGATTAAATTGTTGTACAACATTGTAAAACACGCCTTCTGGCAATTTCACATTTGCTTTACCTTCTGTAGCCATCCTCACTCCAGTAAAATGTTTATTTCTAAATAATACTTTCGTAATACACTAAAAATAACACACTAGAGACATACAGCGGATACTATAGAACATGCTTTAGACATTTAAAATTTGGCGTTCAGTAAATATTCCTTCAAACACTATTGTAAACGTCCTATAAACGCCCCGGCTTTAAGTAAATGCCGTACAACGTTACAAACTCGGTTAAGGTGCTCTGGATATAGATATTAATATGATAGGGAGCCCTTAACAGGGCCTGGTCGTGCGTTCTCCGGAATTATTCCGAGTGTGAAGATGTCCTAGAGCCTCGGGTATACTCTGGCTGTGGTTCCTTCTATTGTTGCGTTGTAATCACGATGTTGAAAACTTAGTTAAAGTTCTGCATTAATTGGCTCGTCTCGCTGGTTGTACCAAAACAAGGTGAGACACGGATGTTGCCAATTGTTGGTGAAACAAATCCAATAACCAGCGTAGGTATTGACAGCCGACAGCACGCATACGCGTAACGCAAAGCAGAAAGCAAATGCAAAAACTGACTTGCATGGTAAATTGCCGTGCTTAAATACCATGCCATAGTAATATATGTCTACTTGCACGCTATTGGTTAAACGGCAAGTTTCGCTTTTTTTCTCATTGGTGCAACGTAAATAAAAATGAATTTAATTTACGCAATATGTCGGCAATTAATTTGTGTCGTTACAACACTTTCTTCTCTGAAAAAAATTAAAAAATTCCTCTCTGCGAGGCTAGATAAAGATGTATGACAAAGTTCGAACAGAATTAAGCAAAAATATGATATACCATAAATACTGGGCTTAAATATGCTTGTTGGTTGCTTCAACAATGATATGATGCCAGGTAACCACTAGGAATTGCTACACAAATTGTTAGCTCTAGTGGTCGGTCATACCACGTGAGGCAAAATAGAGCAGTGTAAGATTTGGGAGCCGCAGCGTGAAGATTTCGAGGTAAATCGCCTCTAAATTTGCCAGGTTTAAGTTAAAACCTAAGCAGGTTGGATCGTCGTCAATGCGTTTGTATACGACCAAAGGAGCTAGAGTGAGTGCTCGACGTTGTGGTCATGACATTTGTAGAGTGGTCTTTGTACAATTGATTAAGTTGAGATATGCATTGAAAGTGGCCTGTACCATTATATAAAGTTGATAGCTACTTAGTGTTGCCACACATAAGCGTTAGCTCCAAGTAGCTGGTCATACCAAAATAGGCAGTGTGATGTCATGCGTGAGAAATACATTATAATGTAAAAATATATACATTAAAATCAAAGGTAACAGCATAAAAATATGTATACGAACATTGCCTCAGAGATGGCATAATACCAAAGAACTGTTCAAAAAAATGCTACACAATTGTTAGGCAAGAACAGCTGGTTATGCCACGTGAGACAAATGCGAAAAATAACGTAAGGTTAAAAAATTTTGATACGTAATGTTAATGTTTAAAAAATAACAATTACGCGTGATACAATGCAGGCTATTGAGATTGTGGGCAGACGGAGCCTGCGACGTGTGTAGAAGGATGAACGCTCTCAGGATCAGGCGGTTTGATAAACGGTTTCAACCTGTCTATGCTTACTGATGTCGGTGTAGCGCCTTGCATAATAATGAAGTATTTTGGTTGTCTGAGCAAAATAGGGTAAGGACCGCGATACTTTGGTTGTAGTGGTGCAACAGCATTATTGTTGCGAACGAGTACTCTCTTGCAGCTGTGGAGCTGTGGGTGAACGAAGACTGGACGAGGCGTATGTCTCGGCTGCTGTTCAGACATGTCACCGAAATGAAGTCGAAGGTGGGTAGCTTCTACTTGTGGGTCATCTTGTGCCGGTAGTAGACGTGGGAGCTGACTAGGCAGGCGTAGATCCATGCCATACAAGAGTTGTGACGCAGAAGTTTTAATGGATTCACGAGTACGGGAACGCATGGCAAGCAGAACTAAAGGTAGTGCATCGACCCAGTTGCCATTAATGGACGAGGATACTAAAGCAGCTTTGAGTTCCCTATGCATTCTTTCTACCATACCATTAGCTTGTGGATGGTAGGCAGTCGTCTGGCGTAAGATGCATCCCATGTACCGCAAGGTGGTTTTGAAACGACCAGATGAGAAGCAAGTGCCTCTGTCCGTGATGACCTCATTGGGAACACCATAATTGGATATCCATGCAGAGATAAAATCGTTAGTTACTTCGTCTGCAGAAATGGTGCCAAGAGGTAATGCCGCAGGCCACCGTGTAAATCTATCGATCATAGTTAGAAGGTAGCTGAAACCTTGAACCTTTGTCAGATGAACTATGTCGATGTGGATGATGGCTAGGCGAGAAATAATTCGAAAATGTTGCAACTTAGAACGAGTGTGTCGTGTGATCTTGTTTTTCTGACAAATAGAACACTCCGAGACCCATCGTTTAACGTTCTGCCTAAGTCTGTGAACCCAGAAACGATCTGTAAGAAGTCGGACAGTCGCTAGGCTTCCTGGGTGAGAAATTGAGTGAATTGAATCGATAACTTTTCTCTGAAGGCTGGTCGGCAGAAGTGGCTTTTTGGGCTGCGTACTCGTGAAGTAAAGAATTGGTAAGCCTTCATACAGACGGCATATCAACTTGGTTGGGTGACGGGCTATTGATCTTTGAATGTGAATGTAACCGCGTTGTTCCGTTCGCAGGAGGGTTTGCGTTAGTGCAGGTTTACTGAGTGCCACGGAGTTGACAGTGAATGGTGACAGCGAAGGTGGTTGTAGAGAGACGTCTGGCCTGGAACGGGCATCTGCAATGAAGTTCTGTTTGCCCTTGACGTGAAAGACGTCAAATTGCCATTCGCTTAGACGAGAAAGCTGTCTTTCCACTCTGGCAGGGTACTTGGCAATAGATGAAGTTGCGTTTCGAAGTGCGCTAACTAGTGGTGCATGATCTGTGAAAACAACAAATCTGCTAATGCCAATGATGCTGATAAAATGGCGCACTGCGTCGTGGATGGCGAGAAGTTCTCGGCCGAAAGTGTCGTACCTCGTTTCTACTGGTTGCAGACTACGCGAGTAGAAACTGATAGGCTTCCGAACTCCGTCGATCTCTTGTTCCAAAGTGGCTCCATTAGCGAATTCAGAAGCATCTGTCGTGAGTAGAAATGGCTTTTCGAAATCTGGATGCGTTAGCATTGTGGCATTTGCTAATGAGTTGATGGCAAGTCGAAGTAATTCCTCGTCTTCGGATGACCAAGCAATGATGGAATTCTTGCTAAGTCCTTTTCGGTTCCGCAGATGCCTGCACAAAGGATAAAGTTGTTTTGAAAGGCCCGGAAGGAACTTGCGATAATAGTTTAGTACTCCTAGGATTTTCTGCAACTCGCTAACAGTCCTCGGTGACTTGATATTCTTGATTGAATTCGTCTTTGACGGCAACGGTTGAATACCTTGGGCCGTGATACGATGCACTAAGAAGTCGACGGATGAAGTTGCAATCTGCGTCTTGTCACAGTTGATCTTGAGTCCGTGGTTGGATAAGCGTGAGAGGATATTTTGTAGATGCTTCGCATGAGATTCTAGATCTGGACTGAATACCATAATGTCATCGAGATATGACATACAATAAGCAGAGTCATCGCGAAGTATGTTGTCCATGAATCTTTGAAATGTCTGTGTAGCACACTTAAGTCCAAAAGGCATGTAAAGATATTCGAAAAGGCCAAATGGAGTGATGACTGCAGTTTTCTCGATATCCTCTGATGCTTCCGGGATGTGATGTTAGGCTTGTCTGAGGTCAATCACTGAGAAGAAATTGCTGCCGTTGAGTTTTTCAGGTAAAGTGTTAATATTTGGAATAGGATATTCATCAGATTTTGTCACTGAATTTAGCTAACGGTAGTCTCCGCAGGCTCTGTACGATCCGTTTGATTTAGAGACTAAGTGCAGTGGTGACGCCCATGAACTTTTTGATGGTCTGATGATTCCGTCTTCCAAAAGCCTTGAGAATTCTTCTTGGGCAGCTTTCAGCTTAGCAGGGGCCAGTGGTAACTTCTTGAGTGTAATAGGTTGTCCTTCTGTGACGATATGGTGCATCGTGTTGGAGACTCGTAGCTCTGACTTGTTAAGATCGAAAAGCGACTTGTATTTTTGAAGAGCTGCTGATATCTCTACTGAATGATGCACTGGGGTTGGCTGAATGACCTGTAACTCCAAACGCTCGGAGGCAAGTGTCCAAAAACCTTGCTTAAGTCCGGTGGAGGGGTCGATGATCTTTTGATTGGCAAGATCAACAATGAGCCGAAATTTTAGAAGGAAATCAAGGACTATTATATTATGTGAGACCTTGGCAATGATGAAGTTGTGGGAAAATTCACGTCGTAGACCTATGTTGAGTGTGCGGTACCGGCAGCCATAAGTTGGTATTGGCTCGCCAGTAGCTGTTGCGAGAAGAACGCTTAGCGACATCTCGGCCATTGAATCACCCTTGAGAACTGAGACTGCTGCATCTGTGTCTACGATGAACTCTTCGCCAGTTTTGAAATCAAGAAGGTGCAGAAGCTCGTTGGGCTGTTTGGCCGGGTCATGCAAACAAGTAGGCTGGTGATTGCGACCGGCATTGTCTGTTTGGTTCTCTATGTGAAAAATTCGGCGTGGACGAAAAGAGTCGACAGGGATGTCGGATTGTAGTTGGCTTCTTCCCTGTAGCGCCGTTGATGCCGTTGATGTGCAGAAAGTACGGTCTTCTACTTCCTGCGCCAGACGTTTCCCGATACTGATGCACCCTTGTGCCTGCGGTCTGTTGTCCTTTCCGTCAGCTGTGGAAATTGGCACTCATTCGGAAATTCTTCGGAACGACAAAGACAGACTTGGCATGAATAAAATAATTTATGGTGGTTATAACACCAGTTATTTGGGGCATATTTATTAAAGGATTGCGGGGATCTCGATCGCCGCCTATCGTTATAATTGGGCCTAGGAACGAATTTGGGTCAAGCATTCACTTGATTTAGCTCGGATTTGGTAATGGCCAATCCTTCTAGAAATTTAGCCATATTCGCCACTGTCCTCTCTAAAGAGGAGAGTCTATCATCTTGTGGGGGTGAAGAGAAGGATGATGGATTCACTTTGGGTTCCAAAACCCTATATTCTAACTCACATCTTTCAGATAAGTCAGCTATAGAGAGAGTGTTGGGAAGTTGTCTGGCAAAGAGTTTTAATGTTTGTGGAAGATTGTTAATAAAAACAACCTTAGCCTCATGGTCAGAAATGTTGGTTTTATACCAACGTTTCCGTAATTCCCTCAAAATTTTGATGGGGCCAAGGTTTGGCATGTCTAACTGCGCATATTTGTTTATTATCTGCTCAGTTTCTGTGGGCCCAAGCAAGGATTCTACCTCGTTTTGTAGGCCCAAAATGGGATTAGGTAGCTTCCTAATGGCCTCAAGCTTAGGATAAATCCGTCGCTGCAATTCAGAAGGTAGTTTAGCAAAAACCTTCGACAGTTTTTGATGACTGTCATAATCAGGAAACGGGGAGAAAGCGGAGTCTACGCGCATAAAGAATAGTTCACTATCTCCATCCCAAACAGGAACATCAATATCTAAAATTGGAACTGACATTCTAACAATCTTACGGGATCTTAAAAGCATAAATTTATAAGAATTATGAAAATATATAAATTTACTTTAACGAAACGCTTTCCCACACAAAAGCTTCCACAGGTGAATGAGCGCAGAACAGAAGCACGTCACAGTAACTGCTTCCAAAAAAATTGAAATCATCCGCAATTGAGCCTGTTGAGTACGTACGGTACCGTTTTGTACGTAGAAAAGATGAACAGAGGCCCCGTTGGCCTTTAATGCCAATGTATTATTATTATATCCCCCAAAAAAATTCAACACAAATCCACGAATATATACCCCAACAAAATTCCCAGAAGAACACGATTAGGGTAAAGAAAACTCAAATGTTAATCTATTTTTATCCCAAATAAATAAAAAAGGAAGTCAATTATATTTATACCAAAAAAATCAGAGCAATAATAAATATCCTGGCACGATCGCTAATTTTGTAAATCGCCCCGGCTTCAAGTAAATGCCGAACGACGTTACAAACTCGGTTAAGGTGCTCTGAATAGAGATTTGTTACTGAAAGGGGGCCCTTAAGAGGGCCTGGTCGTGCGTTCTCCTGAATTATTCAGAGTGTGAAGATGTCCTAGAGCCTTGGGTGGACTCTGGCTGTTGTTCCTTCTGTTGTCGCGTTGTAATCACGATGTGGAAAACTTCGTTCAGGTTCTGCAATTAATTGGCTCGTCTCGCTGGTTGTACCGCAACAAGATGAGTCACGGATGTAGCCAATTGTTGGTGAAACAAATCAAATTCTCCAGCGTAGGTATTGACAGCCGACAGAACGTACGCGCGTAACGCAAAGCAGAATGCAAATGCGACAACTGACTTGCATGGTAAATTGCCGTGCTTAAATAGCATGCCATGTCTACTTGCACACTATTGGTTAAACGGCAAGTTTCGCTTTTTTCTCATTGGTGCAACTTAAATAAAATTGAATTTAATTTACGCAATATGTCGGCCATTAATTTGTGTCGTTACATGCCGTACGACGTTACAAACTCGGTTAAGGTGCTCTGATAATAGATATTGTTATGATAGGGGGCCCATAACAGGGCCTGGTCGTGCGTTCTCGTGAAGTTAATAGAGTGTGAAGATGTCCTAGAGCCTTGTGTTGACTCTGGCTGTGGTTCTGTAACGCCACAAATTAATGGCCGACATATTGCGTAAATTAAATTCAATTTTTTTTACGTTGCACCAATGAGAAAAAAGCGAAACTTGCCGTTTAACCAATAATGTGCAAGTAGACATGGCATGCTATTTAAGAACGTCAATTTACCATGCAAGTCAGTTGTCGCATTTGCATTCTGCTTTGCGTTACGCGTGTGCGTTCTGTCGGCTTTCAATACCTACGCTAGTGATTTGATAGTTTCACCAACAATTGGCTACATCTGTGACTCATCTTGTTGCGGTACAACCAGCGAGACGAGCCAATTAATGGCAGAACCTGAACGACGTTATCCACATCGTGATTACAACTCGACCACGGGAGCAACAACAAGCAGAGTCCATCCAAGGCTCTAGGACATCTTCACACTCTGAATAATTCAGGAGAACGCACGACCAGGTCCTCTTAAGGGCCCCCTATCAGTAACAAATCTCTATTCAGAGCACCTTTACTGAGTTTGTAACGTCGTACGGCATATACTTGAAGCCGGGGCGTTTATAAAATTGGCGACCGCGCCAGGATATTGATTATTGTTCTGATTTTGATTTTGGTATAAATAAAATTGACTTCCTTTTTCATTTATTTGGGATAAAAATAGATTAACATTTGCGTTTTCTTTACCCTGATCGTGGTCTTCTGGGAATTTTGTTTGGTATATATTCGTGGATTTGTGTTGAATTTTTTTGGGGATATAATAAAAATAATACATTGGCACCAAAGGCCAACGGACACTCTGTTCAACCTTCCTACGTACAAACTGCAACGTGCGTACTCGACAGGATCAATTGCGGATAATTTCAATTTTTGGAAGCAGTTACTGTGACGTGTTTTTGTTCTGCGCTCATTCAACTGTGGAAGCTGTTTGTGGTAAGCGTTTCGTTAAAGTATATTTATACATTTTCATATTGCTTATAAATTTATGCTTTTAAGATCCAGTAAGATTGTTAGAATGTCAGGTCCAATTTTAGATATTGATGTTCCTGTTTGGGATGGAGATAGTGAACTATTCTTTATGCGCGTAGACTTCGCTTTCTCCCCGTTTCCAGATTATGACGGTCATCAAAAACTGTCGAAGGTTTTGCTTAACTACCTTCTGAATTGCAGCGACGGATTTATCCTAAGCTTGAGGCAATTAGGAAGCTACCTAATCCAATTTTGGGCCTATAAAACGAAGTAGAATCCTTGCTTGGGCCCACAGAAACTGAGCAGATAATAAACAAATATGCGCAGTTAAACATGCCAAACCTTGGCCCCATCAAAATATTGAGGGAATTACGGAAACGTTGCCAGACAACTTCCCAACACTCTCTCTATAGATGACTTATCGGAGAGATGTGAGATAGAATATGGGGTTTTGGAACCCAAAGTGAATCCATCATCCTTTTCTTCACCCCCGGAAGATGATAGACTCTCCTCTTTAGAGAGGACAGTGGCGAACATGGCTAAAGTTCTAGAAGGATTGGCCATTAACAAATCCGAGCTAAATCAAGTGAATACTCGACCCAAATTCGTTCCTAAGCCCAATTATAACGGTAGGCGGTGATCGAGATCCCCGCAATCCTTTAATAAATATGCTCCAAAGAACTGGTGTTATAACCACCAGAAGTTTTTTTATTCATGCCAAGTCTGTCTTTGTCGTTCCGAAGAATTTCCGAATGATTGTCAATTTCCACAGCCGACGGAAAGGACAACAGACCACAGGCACAAGGGTGCATCAGTTTCGAGAAACGTCTGGCGCAGGAAGTAGAAGACCGTACTTTCTGCGCATCAACGGCGCCACAGGGAAGAAGCCAACTACAATCCAACATCCCTGTCGACTCTTTTCGTCCACGCCGAATTTTTCACATAGAGAACCAAACGGACAACACCGGTCGCAATCACCAGCCTACTTGTTTGCATGACCCGGCCAAACAGCCCAACGAGCTTCTGCACCTTCTTGATTTCAAAACTGGCGAAGAGTTCATCGTAGACACAGGTGCAGCAGTCTCAGGTCTCAAGGGTGATTCAATGGCCGAGATGTCACTAGGCGTTCTTCTCGCAACAGCTACAGGCGAGCCCATACCAACTTATGGCCGCCGGTACCGCACACTCAACATAGGTCTACGACGTGAATTTTCCCACAACTTCATCATTGCCAAGGTCTCACATAATATAATAGGCCTTGATTTCCTTCTGAAATTTCGGCTCATTGTTGATCAAAAGATCATCGACCCCTCCACCGGACTTGAGCAAAGTTTTTGGACACTTTCCTTCGAGCGTTTGGAGTTACAGGTCATTCAGCTAACCCCCGGTGCATCATTCAGCAGAGATATCAGCAGCTCTTCAAAAATACAAGTCGCTTTTCGATCTTAACAAGTCAGAGCTACGAGTCTCCAACACGATGCACCATATCGTCACAGAAGGACAACCTATTGCATTCAAGAAGCGACCACAGGCCCCGGCTAAGCTAAAAGCTGTCCAAGAAGAATTCTCAAGGCTTTTGGATGAGGAAATCATCAGACCATCGAAAAGTTCATGGGCGTCACCACTGCACTTAGTCTCTAAATCAAACGGATCGTACAGAGCCTGCGGAGACTACCGTAATCTAAATTCAGTGACAAAATCTGATGCATATCTTATTCCAAATATTAACACATTACTTAAAAAACTCAACGGCAGCAATTTCTTCTCAGTAATTGACCTCAGACTAGCCTACCATCACATCCCGGTAGCACCAGAGGATATCGAGAAAACTGCAGTCATCACTCCATTTGGCCTTTTTGAATATCTTTACATGCCTTTTGGACTTAAGTGTGCTACTCAGACATTTCAACGATTCATAGACAACATACTTTGCGACGACTCTGCCTATTGTATGTCATATCTAGATGACATTATGGTATTCAGTCCAGATCTAGAATCTCATGCGAAACATCTACGAAATGTCCTCTCACGCTTATCCAACCACGGACTCAAGATCAACTGTGACAAGACGCAGATTGCAACTACATCCGTGGACTTCTTAGGGCATCGTATCACGGCTCAAGGTATTCAACCGTTGCCGTCAAAGACGAATTCAATCAAGAATATCAAGTCACCGAGGACTGTTAGCGAGTTGCAGAAAATCCTTGAGGTACTAATTTATTATCGCAAGTTCCTTCCGGGCCTTTCAAAACCACTTTATCCTCTGTGCAGGCACCTGCGAAACCGAAAAGGACTTAGCAAGAATTCCATCATTGCTTGGTCATCTGAAGACGAGGAATTACTTCGACTCGCCATCAACTCGTTAGCAAATGTCACAATGCTAACACATCCAGATTTTGAAAAACTATTTCTACTCACGACAGATGCTTCTAAATTCGCTATTGGAGCCACGTTGGAACAAGAGATCGACGGAGTTCGGAAGCCTACCAGTTTCTACTCACGTGCTCTCCAACCAGTAGAAACGAGGTACGACACTTTGGTCGAGAACTTCTCGCCATCCACAACGCAGTGTGCCATTTTATCAGCATCATTGGCAGTAGCAGATTTGTTGTTTTCACCGATCATGCACCACTAGTTAGCGCACTTCGAAACGCAGCTTCATCTATCGCCAAGTACCCTGCCAGAGTGGAATGACAGCTTTCACGTCTAAGCGAATGGCAATTTGACATCTTTCACGTCAAGAGCAAACAAAACTTCATTGCAGGTGCCCTTTCCAGGCCAGACGTGTTGCTACAACCACCTTAGCCGTCGGCATTCACTGTCAACTCCGTGACACTCATTGAACCTGTACTAACGCCAACCCTCCTGCGAACGGAACAACGCGGAGGCATTCACATTCAAAGATCAATAGCCCGTCACCCAACCAAGTTCATATGCCGTCTGTGGGAAGGCTTACCAATTGTTTACTTCACGGGTACGCAGCCCAACAAGCATTTATCACACGTGGCATAACCAGTTGTTCTTAGCTAACAATTGTGTAGCATTTTTGAACAGTTCTTCGGTATTATGCCATCTCTTAGGCAATGTTCGTGTGCATATTATTTATGAAGTTACCTATAATTTTAATGTATATATTTTTACATAATAATGTAGTTCTCATACATGACATCACACTGCCATTTTGATATGACCAGCTACTTGGAGCTTACGCTTTCGTGTAGCAACACTAAGTAGTTATGAGCATCATATCATGGTACACACCACTTTCAATGCATATCTCAACTTCATCAATTGCACAAAGACCACTATACAAATATCATGATCACAACGTCAAGCACACGGTCTAGCTCAAACACATTGACGACGATCCAACCTGCCTAGTTTTTAACTTAAACCTGGTAACTTCAGTGGCGATTTACCTCGAAATCCACACGCTGCGGCTCCTAAATCTTACACTGCTCTATTTTGCCTCACGCGGTATAACCGGTCACTAGAGCTATCAATTTGTGTAGCATTTCCTAGTGGTTACTTGACATCATATCATTGTTGAAGCAACCAACAAGCGTACTTAAGCCCAGCATTTATGGTGCATTAATTTTTTGCTTCACTTGGTTTTAACTCTGTCATGTATTTGTTATCTAGCCTCGCGGAGAGGAATTTTTGCCTTTTTTCAGAGAGGATAGTGTTGTAACGACACAAATAAATTGCCGACATATTGCGTAAATTAAATTCAATTCGATTTACACTGCACCAATGAGACAAATGGCGAAACAATAATGCAAATGTTTTTTTGACATTTGAAGATACCACTAGTTTCTTTAAAAAAAGTTATGACTTCTTATACAAGGTAAATTTTATAAATTTTCTTTCGCGCGTTGTCGCTTTGCACTATCAGTTTAGCAAAGATCCGATTGATCCCCACTTTCAAGTGCGCATCTTTTTGCGTATTCGTCGCTTTCTTCCGAAGGCTTCAACGTCGTTCATACTAGCGTCTGGAGCAGACGCGTGCTTGGAAATGGGGATCAATCGGATCTTTGGGAAACTGATAGTACAAAGCAACAACCCGCGAACGCAAATCGCGCACTTGCAACATTTCAAGCTGGCACCCCGCAAAATTTCAAAGAATATTTAGTTTTCTTTGTCTAAATTGTCGAAACTTATGGTTTGTCCTTAATAGCTTTAACAATCATTCTTTTTTAGATGTTTGTTTTGAGAGGTTCGCTGCTGCTTTATTCTAGTACAGCCATAATGGTTTTCCTGTAGTTATATTTATCTAAGGAAGGATCTCAAATTCGCCAGAGTAGAATTGATAGGGCTCCCTGTTTTTATGGTCTGTATTTTCGTAAAGGTATACTGCGGCAATTTGTTAGACGGTTAGTATTCCCACTTTGCTTTAATAAATATTTGGTAATTAGTCATATTTTGATATAATGGATAATAGGTTGCAGGGCAGTTGACCATAAGTCTTCGGCAAGTGAGCCTACGACCAGGTGCTGAATGGAATGAGGAATTTATTTGTTCTAACTTGTAATATAAAAAACTTGGATCTGGCATCAGATGCTCTACAATGGTAGAGACCAAAAGTCCTTCTCAACATTTACTGATACGTTTCGATTTCCCAAGTTTGTTAAATACCTTGACTTAAATGCTAGAACTGAAATAAGCAGTATGGTTAGAAAGTACTCGTGTGCGCAATCCCGCATCATACTTGAAGCTTCATTGGATCACTGTAAAATGACAAAAAATCCTAGCTAAATAAATCAAAGTTGTAATCCTTTTATAAACCCAAGTCCAATAATATATATATATATATATATATATACATTTCTCAATATAAACTAAGTAAAATAAAATGTATAAATGGAATTTGATTCGTGCTTATTGGGAACTCAGCACGCAAGTTCCAGAAATTTCCGTGTACAAGGATCGAACCTGGGCACGTCTACTTCGGAATCTGGCGCTCGAATCACAAAGCCACCCTACTGCACACTACAAACAATTTTCAGTTATATAATAAATAACGTTTTTAGATTATTCTTCCTCTAGGTAGACATATATAGCATTCTTTTAGATCTGAAGATCCAACTAACCATCCCCAATCTGTCATTATAGAACAGACACCACGCTACATTGGGAAATGATATTGAAATTAAAAATTTATATAAATGACAAAAATCGATTGTGCGGGCGTTGATGACTTTTACATTAATCAAGGTTGCGATATTGATATGAACACCTGACCCATTAAGAACATACAATTTTTAGAATAAACTAAGCATTGTATCATGTAGAAAAAGAAATTAATCCAGTGAACCTGCTACGACATAATTGGAAATGAATCACGAACTCTCCAAAATTGGTCGAGGACAGGACTCTAACCTGGGCACATCTGCTACGGAATCTAATACACTAACCACTGAGGAACTCTACTGTATGCAGCGTAAAATTTTCAATTCTGCACATATTTATGTTTTTGGTTAGTCTTTCCTTCATGTGTAGCATATATTTTTTATATTGTACATTTTCCAATTTCATTATTTGATGGAAAATTTGTGGTTTGAATCCAAATAAAGATAGTCTATTCTATTATATATATGACATCTTTTTAGACATATAATTCCAAGTAGTCAACCCCAATCTGTATTTATATAAAAAGGCACCACCTAATCGCGCGAAGATGTATGGAATTGATTATTTATATTTAAACGATTATCGTTGCGCAGGCGGTGATAACAATTATTTAAATCAAGGTTGTTATCTTAATATAAACAGGGTGGTTCAGTGGTTTGACAAACAGACTCCGAAGCAAACGTGACCAGATTCGATCCACGTTCATGGCAAATTATAGGCTGAACGTGATGAGTTCCCGATAACGACGAAACCGGAAAATTGGACCAATATCATTTTCAACATTACATGTATATAATAAAATAGGTGTATAAATCAGGATCCAAGCCTTGAATACTTTGACTGTTTAACGCCCGCGTAAGAAAAATTAGTTTAGCAATAAATATCTTATTTAATTTTGTTGCATCAACTAACGCTCCTGGCAAAATATTACCAATAAGGCAAAATTGAAATTATCTACAGAAATAAATATTTCTGCTGCGAAGCTAAATTTGAATAGATAAACAAGTGACGGCAGGTCGACAGACAATTCCGATTGGTTTTCAATTGTATGGTCAACTTTATCCTGGACAGTCAACGCACAATAGATGAACGGTCTTGCCCTCTTTAAAATCTTCAAATTTTTCAACAAATAACTGTAGCCTTTCTACACATAATGGTGCAAGCATAAGTTTAAATTCTGATGAATGTCAGAAAATGCCCGTGTATTCGGATAAAATCACCGGCAGAGACACGTCTACTGCGGTCGACATTGTTGACATCACCAATATTTGTGTTGAGTGGATTCCCTTAGAATTTACTATGATGGTGTCATCCAGCCCAACCTTAATTATCCCTAACTTCGCGGAGTACATTTTCACAGCCAATATATTTGCCAAGTTTCCCAAAGTAGCATACGAAGTCATTGTTGCTCAAAACAAATACTTTTTTTTCATTGTACCCTTCCAATGTGCAAAAAATAGATTTTATCAGATAGAAGAAACGATTCTTTCTCATTATCTCAAGCATGTTCAAGCATTGAGCTTGAACTGGAGGTGACGCAGACAATTGATTAGCTTCCGTTTTTTCACACTCTCTCTGTTTACATATTTCTATCTTGTATTGCCTTCCAATTTATATATAAGGATATTTTCATTAGTAGGTAATAATACTTGAGGAGATAAGAAGCGTTTCTTGTATCTGGTAAAATTTCTTCTTTTCGCACATTGGAAGGGTACAATGAATTATATTAAAGCTTGCATTTCAAAAGAAAAATTATTTTTTAATCAACTACTTGCAAATAATTAAAAGTTCATAGTCACTTCTTCGGCAACCAATGTTCGTTTTATTATTTTCTTACTGATATCACGCGAAGGATCTTAACTTCATTACAGGTATGCAAGATCTTCATTTTCAAACA
Source organism: Eudiplozoon nipponicum (assembly GCA_029291075.1). Taxonomy (NCBI): domain Eukaryota; kingdom Metazoa; phylum Platyhelminthes; class Monogenea; order Mazocraeidea; family Diplozoidae; genus Eudiplozoon; species Eudiplozoon nipponicum. The sequence goes on from JAQBSW010004670.1 coordinate 51,411, forward strand.
AATTCAAAGTGGCAATAAGTGAGACGGTAAGCATTCGCACTTTGTTGTAATAAATAGTTTATAATATTATGGATAACAGCATTAGGTGTAAGAATACATATCAGATGACCAAATGACGGTGCTAAGGAATTTAGTTATTCAAATATTTTTGATAATTCCTGCAACCATGAATACCCGAATCTGGCATGACGTTTTTCATCATCACGTACATACCAGTTAACCACTTTTATTGTGTTGATGACACGAAAATGGTTTTCAAAGTAAGAAAGATTAGCGACCCGATAATTAGGTTTGTCCAGGCCTGATGGTCGTTGCCACAAAAAGTGAAGAAGAACTTGCCTCGATTTAGAAAGTACATCATGGGCAATAAACCATATAATTCATTCGAGGTTCATGTGGGAAAGCTTCAGGGATGACATTAACCCGAAAGAAATTGGCAGATGACTGATCTAGAATGTGAGGAAAAGAAAGGTAATCGAATTCCACCGGAATTTTATGACAAATGACTTACCAAATAAAATGGGAGTGATATCTCAAAATAATTTGTTTAAAGTACACTGATAGCAGAACTGTCTGCAAGATAAACAGCCATTCTGCATATTATTGATACATTAAAATCATAGCAGTCGAAGAGGCTCATAGGATTGGATAAGTTGTACCGATAGCAGGAACAAGATGTGTATGCTGCAAATAAAGACTAGTAGAACGAGCAGCAATTCAGATTTTGTCTCGAAACGACTCTTGGCCTTAGAGGATGAAATTAGAAAATTACGAATAGATATTTGTTTGGTGAAACACAAGATCGAAAATCTAGGCGAAGATAGGCCAAATTCTCGTGGTTAAAGCACAATTTTCAAGCAACCGAGAGGCGAATCGAGTGACGGAGTTCAAGGACAACTCAGATGGCGCATAACGTATCGTAGGTATACCAAATTTACAAAATGTCAAGCGACGGACGAAACATCCCATTGTTAGGTGGTTTCTGATGGAAAAATGTTCTTGTTCTGTGGCTAGGCGTTACTTACAGAAAACAAGGGTGCCTAACCGAAGTATCGAAAAATCATTGAAGTTATATCCGAGAGCTTCGATGGAAATTATGCGAACTAATTCCATCAGTAAGTCTTAGATTTCGGTTTGAATGAGATTTCGAGGATGAAGCTGACTGTCACAGCAACAAAATAATCATAATGTATTAACTAAATGGTTTTAAATTCTTAATAGACACGGGTGCCGAGGTGAGCATAGTTCGATCTGATGTTGTGCAAATAGATTGCACAACTAACTGGAGTCCAATGATGTTTAAGGTCGTCAGAATATTGTCATTGATATTTGGCAGAAATCGTCGTTTACGTGAATTTTTCTGTTTTCTGACACAAAATACACGCATCATTTGGATGGATGTATTTATCCATTTAAACCTAGCGTTAAATTCAGTCTCAGACAAATGGACAAGACACGGGCATACTTACATATGCAGAGACTGGGATATCAGTGGTTAAGTCAGTTCAACTACACAGAACCGTGTATATAGCAGAAGTTATCGTGACGCACCTGATACCGTTTCTACGTTCCATGCTAAACCGAATGGACTGAAGGCAGGAACAGAACACCAAATCGAGTTGGTGGCACCATTGCCCTGATCGCTTATTCCCAACCATTAGTGCAACGTAAGCAGCATAACTCATTTGAAAAATTTAAGCAATTAATGAAGGAATTCATGAGCGCTCAAATTTCACCTTTGCGTTCCCAATAGTGGAATTTCAAAAACCAGAACAAAAACACTTAATGGTGTATGGTAATTATCAATTGTTGAATTTGATAAAACAAGGTGATTTCGCATCCACTACCTAACCAGAGAACTCAGGGATGTAACGGGAAATGAGTTTTATACAAAATTAGATCTGAATAATGTGTACTATCAAGTACCTATAGGGGCATAGTCTACACCACTCACCGTGGTGAAATTTCCTGTATGTGGATGGCATGAGTTCTTATGCCTCCCATTTGGATTGAGGAATGCATGTCAGATATTTCCGCTGTTGATTGAGGAAATTTTTCGGGAACGTCCATTTGCTCGATTGTACATAGATGGCATCAACATTAGTAGTCAATTTCGGAAGTACAACCTGTGGCTCTTCTAGACTGTGTTATCAAAACTAGAACAATATAAATTAGTTGTCATGCCAGAGAAGACCAAGATCGGTTGCTAAAAGGCAAAATTTCTTGCACATTGAATTTCAAAGCATGAAATTAAACTCTTTTAGGATAAAGTCCATTGTATGCGGGAAACCCAAACTGTGCGCCGACGGAATAGAATTTGGGGAACGATAAGAAATAACCGTCGTTTCATAACAGGTTTAGCTGGAATTTTGAGATCGTTAACTTGAAATTTGTTTCGTGAAAGGAGTACGATCAAGAACACCTCGCCTATTAATTTTAGTCAAAATGACAATGATAAATTCCAGAGGGCGTAAAACTTGTTGAGTGAAATAACCACATTATCACCTGCAGACTAGAAAAGTGTCGTCATAGGTGCTTTTGATGTAGTCATAGTAGCAGTGCCACATCAGAGAAAAAATAATATAGACAAGCCTAAAAGATTCTATAATAGAAACCTCCATAATCAAGTAGACCTATATGATACATTTGAGAAGGCAGCACAAGGGTACTGGTGGCTGCTTTACGATACACAAGGTTACCTAGTGGGATACATGATTTGCATACACTTCTGCTTGCAATGCCAAACAAGTACAGACCACAATTAGAAATATCCATCGCAGAACTTGTTTATTGAGAGCCGTTGAATTTACCAGTATATCTTCTAAAAGACGCTCCACGTTGTCTCAATTGTGTCTTTAACTCAGTAGATTGGTTTGTATGAGCAACGAGGGGAAAAATGATTCGCTTAGGTCCAGATAAAACCAGATTTTCAAAGTCAAAAGCTAAGTAACTTAATATTTAAAACTGGCGTCATATTTAAGCATAACCAACTAGAACAAGAAGTTGACCTACTCCGTTTTACAATGGACCATTCAGTCAATTTTATGACTGATAAAAATGCATTCAGTCGAGGTCTGACTCAAAAATATGGGTAAAGGAGGAAGAGCTAAACAAGCTTAACAAATAAGTGCAAAGTAAATCCAAGCAAACGGAATAAATATATCGTCCGAATGTGAAAATGAAACCTAGCCAAAAACCAGTACTATATACAGAAACTCATTCAGGAAGAGTCGTTAAGAAACCCAAAAATGTAGACTTCATTAGGTATTTGCCTACAACTCAAACACGAGTGTATGTGAAGGTCGATTAACTCTCCAAATAAATAATAAATAATTTTTATTTTTGGAAATTTCAAAGTAACGCAACTATCTGTTTTAATAAAAAGTTTACAACATAATTTATTTTTATATTATGGATAACAGCCTTAAATGTTTTGGTGCTTAGCAGTTGACCAAAGAAAATTGGAAAGTTAGCCTAGGAGAAGTTACAGAAAGGATTGAACAATTTGGCTTTTTTTAATTTTTTGATCATTTTAGTAATAATGAAAATACAAATCTTCCATCACAAGAGCTCTCATATGTTAGTGATCAAAGATTTTCTACACATGTGCAGTTTATCGATCAACTTACATAGGCCAATCAACCTGACGACTAATTGCTCTATCGAAAAAGCATTGCAAAAGAACGCATTCAAATTGTAAATACGTCTGTGTAGGGGACCTTTGGTAACTACTATTGGAGATCTCCTGTGATGCCAAACTCTGGTATCCAATATAGCTGAAATTTTCACCAATATTAGAACAACTAAATTTCTCAACCCCTCGTAATCTATTTTAAGTCCTTCAGTCAACTGCGCTTTGTCATTACAAAAAATAAGATTCATTATAAACCAATAATTACAATGAATTATGTATACTCAGCGTCTCAGTGATTGCTATAGTATGCCTTTGCGAAGGCGAAGACCTGTAAAACAAAGAACTCATTCAATTTTCATGTGACGACTTTTATATCGTTCCCCTTATATCAATAAGAATAATAATTTGTGGTCAATTAAATAATGTATTATCAAAATTCAGCGATGAAAGAATCAAATAAAGGAAATCAGATCAGTCTTTATCAAAACTATGGCAGTTTACTTTTGCCAAGAAAATTGTAAGCTATAATTTTCGACAATCTAAATAAATAAAATTCAGAAGCATTACAATATTTTTTTAAAATAACTGTTAAAAATCAACGGTAGCTTGAACCGCCCATATGTAAACATTGATTATTTTTTATATCCTGAGTCCATTGACCCCATCATACACCCTCATGATTAAGATACATTACAGGGTCATCATACTTCTTTTCTTGACGATTATTCGCTAGTTTTCACTTTCATATAGTGTCGATCTCTATCTTCTTTTCTCCTGGTTTTACGGTTCTCTTCTTTTTCACGTTTGTTTGGATTTTCCTCTTTTTCCTACATCTTCGAGTCAGATCTCCCCTGAGACATTTAGTACTTTGATGTTTATTTTCCTCATTCTTCTCTTCTATCCAGGTAAACTGTGAAACTCAGTATTCCAGGGCTACAAACTCTTCCGTAATATTCACTTCTTCGAATGCATTCTATCAGTCATGCGATTGAATTTGAATGGTTCTTCATAAAATGGATTAAGATAATTTCATCTTTTCTCAAAATAAATAGAATTTTGATCTCTAACTTCAAGTCTAAGTTGAAACTCATCTTGTCCCTCATTGCTCCTACAAACCAATCTACTAAGCTAGAAGTCAAATTGATAAAACTTGAATATTCTATTAGAGATCTTCAGGTAAACTCGAAGACTGTATAAAAAAACTCTGCTATGGATGTTACGAACTGTGCTTTGTAAGTGTTTCGCATTGCAAGCAAAACTATAAATATAGCATGTATCAACCGAAGCATTGTAATGCCACCATCATTAGCTTTTGGGTTGTGTGCGTCAAATAAATCCCCATGGTATTCAGTGACCTGAGAAATAGTTCAGACATAAACTGACTATCGCGATCATTAGTTACATTACCGGTGGCACCCCATTATACAAGACCATATCCTTTAGGGTTGCTACTAAAAACTGAAAACTGAATTGATCAACTATTGTGAGCAGATGCCTATAACCAGTTACTTCGAGAATTTCTCCAATATCGATGTGTACATTCGTAAAACGGCCCGCTGGTTTGACAAACCTCTTCACTTCGGTCTTCGTTTGTCGCCATTTTTTTTAGTTTGACAACGCCAGAAAATTCCACGTAGACGACAATTTCTGTTCCACTATCACTCAGAGTATTTTGATTCCCCTAACAATTATTGGGCTTCAGATGGAGGTCCGTCGTTTATATTCGAATTTAGGGCAAACCATTTGAACCACTTCAGATCAACTTATTCTCGCATCGGTACCCGTGCCTATTAAGAATTTTTAAAAAACTTAATTCATTCCTCTCGACGAACTTGGTGTTATAGCCAGCAAACTTTTCTAGATTTCTTTAAGACAACATCTAACCGTTTTAATGACCAAACCAGTGTGCATATACTTCATTGAAGCCCACGAATCTAACTTCGATGATTGTCCCTATTTAGAGCCCATCATCTGGAAACCCACTGTGACTTCTACTAATGGAAGCCTAACTAGTTTTTCGGAGAATAACGCCTAGCTACAGGACGAGGACTACCTTTCCATCGGGGACCATCCAACTGAGAAGAGTTGCATACGTCGCCATATTTTCCAAGCTCGGAATACCTATGATGCGAAATGCACCACTTCCGTGGTCTTTGATTATCATCACGCGATTCGCCTCTCCTACCTTTGAAATTCGTCCGTTGATCACGATAATTTGACGTACTTCTGCCCGGATTTACCATCTTGGTTTTGCCAAGCACCTATCTCGTCATAAGGTACTATATTCATTCTCTAAAGCGTAGAGTTTCGGAGATTAGTCGAAATTGCTGCTCATGGTACGAGTCTACAGTTTCGGCAAACACCTTCGATTCTTGTTCTCGTTACAATTTATCCAATCATTTGAAAATCGTTGCCTCGCTAATTCTAACGTATCATAAACATTCAGAGTGGTTCTTAACCTAGCAGGAAATTCTGCTATAAATATACTATTACCAACTTCTTAGGAGATATCAAGCTCAATAACTTTGGCAAACAATGTAGTGAAATTTTGTTTCCCATCTATCCATGACGTAGTAATACAGTCACTTGCTCAGTTCTTTCAGGTTAATATCGTCTTTAAAGCTCATCCACCAGAAACTCAGAGGCATTATATGGTTAATTGGACACGATGAATTTCCTAAATATAGATAGTTTTCTCTTCACTTTTTCCGGCAACGACCACTAGGTTGGTAATCCTTCTCAATTAGAAAATCATTTTCATGTCATCAACAAAATCGGAGTGGTTGTCTGGTCTGAAATTGATGAGATTATATTGCGACCGGTACGATCTTCGTCTTTAGTACATCCTTCCGAATATTGGGTCCTGGTGTGGTGGCTGTCTTTTGTAGAGGCATAAATGTTGTTCTCGCCTCCCTTTTCCTATGTTAAACTTTTTCTTTATTAAAATCATTCCGATGTGTTTTGAGAAAGTTTTTGATATCTCTATTAGGCTCAAAGCTCTTTGGCACGCGACATCTAATGCTAAAATCAAAGACGATCACAGCATCCCATGTAATCTTCGGAAAGATTTACTGCCATATTCAAGAATAACTTTTCCATGATCTTAACGCTAACTATGAGCTAAAAGTTGCTTAGAAGCTATAAAATTCTTCGAAATGTATGTACAGGTACAAAATACCAGCAGCAGAAATCCTATCTCTAGAGTATAGGTTACCAGTTGTCTAGGCACAGCTCACTTCTGAAATTGTAAACATTGGCAAACTGTTTGGTTTGGAATGAGGTGAACTTCAGTATTGATACGAGATGGAAAACAAAACTTCTTCTTTTGACGAAGTCTCATTAGGGACACCACAATCACCCATCTCGAAGACTTCTCTTCTGAAATTAGCGTAGAGTAATAAGTGAAAATTATTTAAACAAGCTTAGTGACATAATCCAAAGGTAGCAATCCACCAGAATATTGTAGTTTCGATGACCAATGACAAAACGGCGAATTAGTTTTCTTCAAAACTATATCGGAATCCATTTTTACTGGCAATACTATCACCCTTAGAAAATTGCGACCGATTTGGGCATTCAACAAGTTCGTTTCATTGCCAAAGCTTTCCAGATTAGAGATTGGTATCAATAGCTGGATTGCTGACCTGGTACAAGCTGGAGATGCTGGTCTAACAGCAAAAGGAGATCAGCAACTGTAAACTGATAAACGTTCTCAAGAATTGTCCATTATTTACGGTCTTAAACTAAATGCATCGAAAATGGCCTTTATTCGGAATTTAGAACCGTGACCTAATAGCCTATTAATTGTAAAAATGTTTAAAATAATAGACTAATATAAGTTATTATCGTGCATAAATAAAATTATACCATAGAGCAGATGACTCACGCAAAAGATAATTATTATCAGTATAATTAGAAGTGGAAAGGGCGGTATGTAATAGTCGTAAATACTATGCTTATTATAAATTAATACCGATAGTCATGGCAACGACAAACTTCCACAGATTTGGGACGGATTTCTCCCACTAGATTGGGCCAGTATATCCATGCAGAATTTTTCCTCAGAATTCTAAAGAACTTACGAAATCTTTAGACAAATTAATCGACTGGCGAATTTCCAATACCTAATAAGAATATACGCCACTGCCACATTATTAAAAATGATTGTTAGTATTGATGAACATTTGTTGAGAAAATGCAGCAGAATAGATTTCGTTGAATTTTCATACCATTAGAAAACAACCCATTCTAATTTGCGTTGAGTTTATAAACCTTTGTTTAAATTAATTGCAGCACCATCCTGGCTGTTGATATCAGCAATTTTTTTATGCGACTGTGTAGTAAATAACCTTCCACTAAAATCGTCGCTGAGAAGGACAACGGCCAAACCCTGTTGGTTGGTAACTTGTGCGGAGGAATAATCAGACGTTCGGTGGTAAATAGAATAACGGACTGCGCAAATTGGTTTGTGGACTTCTTCGACGTGAGAGGCTGCACCAGCACAACCGTTTGTATCAGAATTTTATACGAGCCGGTAAAGTTAATCGCCGTGCGCTAAATATTGATATTGCCGCTACCTACTCGATCACTGGTATATAAAGATGTACGTAATGATCGCTAATTAGGTCAATGGAAATGAGTCGGAGTTTGTTCTAGCTGCAGTCTATGGCGTACCAGCCACCTCAGTTGAACATCAGCAAGACTGATTCTCTGGCTAAATCATTGTATAGTAGTTCATACGAAAATCTGGCTGCGGTCGATTATTTTCTTTTTGATACACGAACTGTTTAATTGTTTGCTAATTTATCTTTTAACGAAAGTGTATTTTGTATACTCTTTAATTGTTTGACATATATAATATTTATATTTTTCTGAGGAACTAAATCAATGTAGATTCTCACCATATCTTGACAACATATTTTATGTGCAGTGTAGCTGTTAATTAGATTTCCTTTGAATCAGGCGTTCTAGGTGAATTTCACTTGTATATTTATTGAAGAGATTCTTCTACTGTTGGATCACTTAAAATGGCGTTGAGATAAAGAGAGCTCCGTAGAAACTATTTGTAACTATATTGCATATGAAGTTTTGAATTACGTGGCAAATTTTGTTTTATACACCGGTTTTCTAATTAATGGTATATGAAGCTACATCGACCGGCAATATTCCATACCAAAACAGACCACGTTTGTCAGGTCATCTTCATTAGGACTGGGGAAGTCGCTCTAGCGGAATTGTTCGACATAAAGACACCGTGGAATGGGAGACAGACAACAGTTGACCATAGATTGGAGAAAATTGCGCCGTTTCCACGGGCGTTGACTACTACAAAAAGGACCATGCAGGTAGCTATTCTGCTTTATGTTGGTGAATTTAATCGAGGCGACATCGGTTAATATTGTTGAGGCGGTCATTAGTCAGTGAAACATGCAAGCACGCTCACCATCTTCGAACAAGATGAAGCCAGTCATTTTTTGTGACAAGTGTGTATTATATTGAAAGCTGTACGGCATAAATGCGCCATTACCGAATGGAATTATGGCAGCTGCTTCCAGATCTTCCGTGTAATTGATTAGTATGAAAAATAATAATCTGTTGTCTTTAGCTGAATATTATTTTTGAGAAACTGTCTTTGATTTGTTGTTGTGAAGAAAGTTTTATAATAAGGTTATACTGTGGTCTTGACCTCTTCATTGGGACTGGGGCGGTCGTTCTGGTCGGAATATGTAGACAGGAAAATATCTGCAATATAATATTGGCATTGTGCTCTGATGACCACCATGAAATTGCAAAACGCTTTAATACATATGACCAACGAAATACTTCATGTCGTGCGATTGGTAAAATTCAATTGGATTGTTGCAAATACCTAGCTCATAAATATTATTTATTTAATTATCACCGCTAGCCAAATAATTGATTTTAAGAAATGCAGCTTAATCAATCATGCGAAACAACTGTTGGTTGTGTGTAGTGCTTACAAGATTTAAATTAAATTTAGGGGCCAAAAATAAACATTAATCCCGTTATACCTAACCAACCAAACAATATAGCAAAACAGTCGTCAGGCACATGCACTAACGTTTTGACTAAGTTCATCATCAGAGCACATCGTTAGACTGAATAGCGCAGATGTTCTACCTGAATCGATGTCGACTGGACACTTCCAATTCAGTCATGAAGACAAACCTAGTTTTCATCATGCTCTGATGAGGATCACTGATGTTAGAACCACGTCAGCACGTCTGACTGATTGCTTTGTTTTTCAACGGGTCAAACACTAATTTAGTAATGTATTTAGCAAGTAATAAAGATCTAGATTGCTGTACACCACCGATGTGTCAAGTAGTTAAAAAATATTGTTAACATAAAGCCTAGTTGAGCAATTAATCTTTGATTCACTTAATTCAATCTTCACGAGGGCGCTTTCAGGCTCACTGTCAAGATAAAAACTAAGCGAAAGACTACCAAACACGCATCATGAAAACTGCTATCCATTATATCCAATGTTAGAGAATAGGACATACACGGCTAGAGCCATAAACACTCCTATGCAACTCAGCACAATCCTGGTAAACAACCATGCGGTAGGCGTTGAGCTAATTTGCGGGAAAATTTCACCACTTAGCTAATGAAGAGATAAATAGTTTTGAGTTGATGGATAGAGACTATGGCATTTAGTGACATTTAAATATTCTAGTAGTTGTAGCCAATCCCATAACCACATTGATCGAATGATGCCGTAAATCACATGAAAATAATTTTGCAATAGCATTAGACTTCCTAATCCCTCTCTTCGATTGGATCTTGTAGGTTTTTCAAATCACTACACGGGGCAGCTTTCGAAAGAGCATAATAAAATAAGCCATGCAAACTACAGCGACAGCGATATCGCTCAGGAGGCTGAAGCGTAGCATGGTTGCAGTACTGTTTGAACAAATCATGTCTTTAAATTATAAACCTTAGTGAAATTCAGCTCCAGGTAAAGCCTTATTCCACGAGAAAAATACAGGCCTAATCGATAATTATCTAACGGTATAAAAAGAAAATGCATCCATTAGGCCAATGTTACTATAGCCGGTAGCATATTCAACAATAATTTAAACTGAAAAACTTAATCAAAGGTCGGTCAATCTACCCCAAATCAAACGTGAACAAATAAACAGGAAGTCAACATTGAAGATTCTTAAAATATAGCAACCAACTCCTTACAAAAGTATGACTTTCGGGGTGCCAATTAGCGTAAATAGTCGATTAATCATTGAGCATGTGGAAATCGACAGTTATTGGAACGCCACTTCTCGCTCTATCAAGTTTGCAGGCTTCATACTAACACCAATCCCACACAATTTAACCAGTCGCGAAGCAAAACAACCGGCTGTTTACATAGACAAAATATTACAAATTGATGACATACAATGTTATAATCTTAAAAGCCACTAAGAATAGCATGTCATTTAAATACTACTGTTGTAAATTAATATTTCAACAGTAACCAAATACAGATATCATTTCGACACCATTCGCACGGTTTCAGCAATAACTTATGTTAAATTAACTAAAGATAAAAACAGTGCACTCTACGCATGCACTGTCCGGAGCAACGCGGACCATTTTTTCGAAACTTAAACCTTACCGAACTTAACACAAAGGTACGTCCTAACAGGCGCTTTTCGATGAAAATGGTGAAAAAGCCCAACTTAACGAGCCAGTTCTTTTCAATCTGCCAAACAAGGCTAATTATGTGAAGAATTATAACGATATGTAGACACGGTGAAAAGGTTTAAATTTTCAGATTAAATCAAAATCACTAGCTTTCGTATCAACTCTTGACAATGATTCAAATTCAGAGGAACGAATGTTTGGACCCAGTACAATTGCGTAACCACAAAATGGATGAGGAAATACACTATTTTTAATCATATCCCCCCCATTTGTGGAGACCAAGCCTTTCACGGCTTGAATTATAGGATGTCGCATCCATTACCGCAGAGGAACCAAACTCAAAATATGGCTTGTCGAACTTAGATAAAGCTACAACACATGATCAGACCTACGCACCCTGAAGCTACGCCATATATGATTTTAAACTTAAGCAAAACCTATCACGCCGAATTATCGAAAGGTTTTCAGTAGACACATTTTCTGAATCCGATGTGATTTAGCCCGTCTTTCATCAGATAAGCAACCGTATTTTGTTTAACATAGACGTAGATGTGATTTTTGCTGGCCTCTGTAAGTGAAGGCCGATGGTATTACGAGAATTACAGATTGAAATATATCCAGGCCATAAAATGTGAAAGATGAGCTTTGAGAAGCAATTGTCAGACAAACAAATCCACGTTATTCCTACTAAATCACAGGACACCGCATAATAAAAGAGACGGCAAGATTTACATGAAGATTGCTGAAAATAGTTACACTCAACAAGCGTTCCTTAGCTTGTGTGCAGCAGTTACATTGCAGATTCGATTGTCCGCGAATCAAACTACTTCTAACAAATGCAGCGATTAACAGGTCAAATAAAATTGTACCTACAGCCCCAAATATAGGCAATGCTAACAAATGTTCATCGGTCAAATACACGATATCATAAGTGAAATGAAATTGATTATTAGAAGATACGAGGAGCCGCTCAACCTGTGTACCAGCTTTGTCATTAGATGTCTACAAAGCTTTCAAAATTTATGTAGACTTTAGTAAACGGCAACATCAGTTGTGAATATTGACATTAGGGCCACATTGGATTAAAAAACTCAATACGTTTTGAATTCTAGTTAAATTAACGCTTTCGTAAGCTACGCCCCGATGAATAAATTCTCATTTAATATATGCATTTTAAGAAAGCTATGAATAATAGACAAACAACGACGAAATAGAATAAGCTCTGGTAAATGTCAACAAAACAATAACGAACAGTTTGTGCTAACACTTAACGGATATTAAATTATTTAGTTAAAATGTATGACAAATTATTAAAGCAAAAACTGCCTTACAACGATAAACAATCCAAACATACAAGCAATAAGATATGCCTTTCCACAGAGATAAATTACGAGCAATCTAAACGCAATACCGTACACATCTTTATTTTTCAATAAAATTAACGATGTGATTTAGCAACGCGCTCCAACTCGTCCTTTTTCTTAATTGCAAATGAATTTGAGCTCCCTTTGGCAGCATTTATAAGCTCATCAGCAAAACACTCCGCAATGGTTTTAACATTACGGAACGAAGCTTCACGCGCACCACGACAGAGGTACGTAATTGCCCAGTTTACACGTCTGAGTGGGGATACATCAACAGCTTGTCTTCGAGCTGTACCACTTCGCCCGATAGCAGTAGAATCCTCACGCGGACCACTGTTATAGATAGCGTTGACGAGAACATTAATAGGATTCTATAAAAAATAAACTACATTTTAGTACGAAGCAAATCATCCGCAATAATCATAAACATAAATAGATCAGAGAAAAGATGTAATCATAGATCATACGAACGAGACATTTTAATCATTTGAAAGAGATATTTGCATAAGAAAGAGTCTTACCTCACCGGTGAGAAGATGAATTATTTCGAACGTATGCTTGATAATATTCATAGATTTTATCTTTTTGCCATTGTTGCGTCCATGCATCATAAGAGAACAGCACACACGCTCGACAATCGGGCACTCATTCTTCCTAAACCTTTTGACCTGATAACGGCCTGCTGTATGTGGTAGAATAATCTGCTTTCGCATATTTATATGGTCCTACCTAGTAAATACAGCAGTAATTACCATAAGACTGACATCATTAGGTATGTCAACCATTGGCCATTTGCCAAACAGCATAATCTCTTGACCCGGAACTATGTTATTCATCTAGAACAAATTCGGCAAAGAGTGCTACATACCTCGAAGGAGCATGCGAACTAAGCCGCCAAAGTAAGCATAGTGATCTAAACAAGAATACATTTTAATAGAGGAAATATGAAGAGAAAATGATTAAGTCTAATGGGTGGGTTTTTGTTACATAGCTTTTGAGACACATAATAATGATGAAAATAGCTAACAGTTACTAGAGAACTCGTAAATAGAAGGACCTTTAAAAGAACTGGCTACATAAATAATGGCGAAAGTAGAGAATTTATAAATACGAAGCGTAAGCTTTTGTAGTGAAGTCTGAAAATTCTTGCTGCAAATCCTATTCTTTTCCTTAACTAGTTCCCTTTATAACAGAAGTTGTAAGACCTTGTGTATTATCCGCGACGATGTTAGGTGCAAAGATGGCTGAGATTAGTACTGATGGGGACCATTATTAGGGCCGGTATTGCGGTCTCCGGCAAACATCGAGAAACTTAGTCAGGTTAGCAGTGTCTAGAAATACTTCTAGACACTTGAGACCAGCTCTGGTTGACTAGCTATTGTTCCTCCTGTTGTAGCGTTGACAACAGGAGCGAGAGACTGAGTGGAAGCTAGAATTTGTCTCGTTGAAAATATGCGACAACGCCGTAGTAACTGGCACACGTGAAGGTTCAACAAATAGATGTTGTTCCGTCTCAATAATTGCGCAAAAACAAGATTAGAGTGACCGAAATTGACTCTGCGTGTGAAGCAAACAATTCTGAGGGTAGTTTAGCAAAAACATTTGACAGTTTGATGACAAGTATAATGCAAACCGAGAGAAAGAGTCTACACATAAAGAATAGTTCGCTATCTTCATCCCAAACAGAACATCAATAACTAAAATTGGACTGCATTCTAACAATCTTACGGATGTAAAATTATAAATTTATAAGCGCAAATTGTTGAATTGACTGAGGCACTACATACGAAGTTAGACAAATTACAGACAGATGTTCTGCCATGGATTGAATTGGCTGATATAACAGTGGAAGGCGACACGCCAGTCAAAAACAAATCATCAGGTGAAGAAATACTGAATATATTAGCGAACGAAGACTCAGCGCGCAACAGCAAACAAGATCAGTTAGTTTTATTTAATCTTGATGAAAATGCCGACGTAAAAGATGACGAGAAATTAAATGTTTTAATCAAAGAAGAGACGCATACTGATATTACTAAATGCTATATGGTGGGGAAACGGTCAGATCGTCCAAGGCCAGTAGTTGTAAAACTATCAAAAAGGCCAACAAATATGCGGATAGAATCTATCAATAAAAAGAAAGATGAGAATTCAAATTTTCACACCATATATATTGGACGGGACAAAAAGTTTCTCTAACGGAAGTTGGCAAAAGCAAAAAAGTTGAAGAACAACTAGGAACGGAAGCCGTCAACCTCTGATCAAGCTATTATAAGGA